>WUAP02131099.1:0-13843 GCA_015163945.2 Stichodactyla helianthus | reverse complement strand
TTTAGAACAAAAGAAATGACGCACTTCCGTAACAAACTCAAACTCCTCTATGTTTGCCAACTTCGTTGGCAATAAAGCACCTTAATTACTATTTGCACTCTGGGGTTCGTTTTGATAAATATTTTTCTTTTATAGATGCAGCTTTGGATAAACGTTAGGGATTCCATGGAAGATGCAGTTCCAGATATCAAGCGATGCAGAGCCTCTGTAATCAATGTAAGATGTCTAGTGACAGCGTCTAATGTCTAGGGCTATTGGTAGCCCAAACTTTTACCGACCCTCCCCCCACTCCCCTCCCCCAATGTCATAATAAATGAAGGCGCCCTAACATGTTTCTTCGCAAATAAAAATGGAAAAATAGTTTTGTTTTGTCTTTTTACTTCGTCGGTCATTAGTGGTGTCTGAACACACTAGAATTTTACTTCATTTCATTTTACGTCATTGGTATAGTTCTCATTTTCTCGAAGGTAAACAAATTCTGCCCCACGCTAGGTATGGGAAAACATGAGTAACTACTGAGTGCATCTATTGTAGATTAATTACTGGTAACGATAATGGTCAAGCACCGGAAAGTCCCAGTTTTTAAAAAACAGCCATCCCAGAAATTTTCCTCTGAAAATATTTTGAACTGTAAAAAATTATTTATTACTCGAACTTAAATGTTATTGTTATAAGTCTTTATCCTATAACAAAAAACAAACTGGTTCCTCGAACATTCAAGATATTTGACAATTGACTCTTAAACCAGCAGCTTCTAACTAGATTGTAGTCATGACTTCAAAGAGCGCGGAAAAGAATACAAAGTAGGGAATTGAACAAATTTACTTAAGGTAAAAATTACTTAAAATTACTAGAAATAGATAATTAGGAATATCAACTATGTTTTGTCCTGAATTCGAGTTCAAAAATGGAAGAAAAAAAAACTCCTTCGTATTTTTGATATGTTCAAGAGAATTAATTTTTTACCTACCGTGCGTGAACTCCAAGTAACCGTAATAAACTGGTAATAAAACCTCATTCTTATTGAAAAGACGATACTGCTGGAACTAAGGCTTTAGTTTGCTGGTATCGACAAAAGGAAAAATCTTCTTGAATATTCTATAGTATTTTACGGGTGGCAGAGTATGTGGTCTAGTGAAGATGAAGATGTTTATAGTAAACGCGATCAAACACTTAAATAGATGAAGAAATGAATATTTATGACACGCACCTAGCTTATCACCAAACCACGTTTCTGTAGAGTTGTTCAGGGCTGGTGTATATATCTCGGGTGGGTTTAACGTTTAACTTTTCTCGAGACATTTTTTCCATTGTGTTTGATGAGACGGATAAAACCAAAGTTTACCCTTCGTTTGTGATTAAGAAAACAGGAATTTAAGATTACTGTATCATCAGTTGAATAGTCCGGCTTTTCGTTTGCCATGGAAAGTCCACAAGATCGAGAGAATATCATGATCATTGAGGAGGCAGCGCTAGCTCAGTCGGCGCTCACTACTAAAGAATCATCATCTTCATTCAAAGTTGTCGACGAAGACCTTATTACTTCAAGAAATAAGGTAAGTATTTATCTCACCAGTATAGATTATGTTAAGTCAATTTCTTTCGCAATTCCTCTTTTATCTGTCGTCATACTGAAATATTAGTTCACAATTTACGATGTATAAAAAGAAAAAAAAGACTAAAAACTAAAAGTAAAAAAAAAGGAGGTTGGAAGGGGATAAAAGAGTCTTTAGTATTCTGCGGCTTAAATTGTTCGAATCGTTTTTGCAATGATTAAAAACGCACGTGCAGTTCCAGTCAACAACTGTTGGCGCTGGTATCAGCGATGCAATAGAGTCGTAGGAATCCGACTTCCGCGTAGTATTAATCTGCGTTTGGCGTAGCAATAATGTCACGTTTGTAAAACCCCAAGATAAGGACTTATCAACAATTAGCAAGGGGGGTGGGGAGTGGAGTGGAGATGTAAATATTTGGAGCTGCAAATGACATGACACTTCTCAGAAATGGGGAATAAAATATATTAAGACTCTCCATCTCGGCTTGAATTAAATTTTCCATGACTGTTTTTTTTTCTCTCAAGAATTTAATACTTATTCTGATCCTGACACAGCGTAAATTTGATATGATCCTCCATCCTTTTAGGAAGGCTCAAAAAAATGATGACCCTCTCCCTACTAATTTATGACAAGTAGCTAACGTTTGATGATTATGTCATGCAGTTTCCACAGTTGACATTTCAATGGAAATTTCGACTTTATCGTTCGTTATTGAGTATCCTTGAGGACTAGTTGGTCGATGCGTAGGCAAACACGACACAAAGATCGTTCCTGGTGTTTTTTGATCCAAGCTAGCCGTACTTTCCCGTTCATGTAGGAACCCGCGAGTTGCTACGAAAATAGAAAGACAATACAATACAATGGAATAGATAACAATGGAAAAATTTGAATTACAATACACTCAGTTCCTACATGAAGGGATAACCCAATAATCACTTCGACTCACGGCTGTTAGATTAGCTAGCTAGAACAGGCCACACAAACACGACCGTATTTTGGATATAAACTCAATAAGGTTGAGCGGCTTTTCCAGCGTGATTGGTTGAATGAAAACAATATGCCAATTACCCTATATCATTATGACGTCATGGCTCGTCTATGAGGGGGACAGAATCGTCCAGAACAATAGAAATTTGAATAAAATTCGCTCTGCTAAGAAAAGTTTACTCTCAAATTGTCTGGTTTCCAAATATAAGATGTACTAATGTGTGATACACATATTTACTGTATTTGGTGGCTGTTACCGGTTTTTCTACGGTCTACAAAATGCATTTAATATCGATTTTCTTTGTGTTGTTACCGTTTTGTCCCCCTCCCACGACCATGATCCTGGATCTATGATATCTAATATTCAAAATAAATAACGAAATGTGTAGTATAGTTAAATACGCGCTAAAAGCGTGGCATAACACGTAGTGTTATGTCGAGAGCAGGTAGAGGAGACACGCGTTGCATAGAACAGATTTCGTATGACTGTGAAAAAGTCGCGGCACGAACACGGTGCGGACACGCTCAAGGCGCGGCAAGGAACTTCAAAATTCTAGAAAACATCCCGGTCGCGGCAAGGCACGCTTACGGCACTGACCGTGCCGCGACTTTTTCACAGTCATACGAAATCTGCTCTAACCAAACGACTTCCGTGTTCGAGCACGGTGACGTAATGGAAAAACCGCTGACAGTACTCAAACTACACCAAATTGAAAAAACGTTGTCGTGTTCAAAAGGTTAAATCATCGAAGGTAAGACCGAAAGGGGTTATGGGTAAGCACTTTGTAAGGTCCATATTATATGCATAGTTGCAACTCTCAAACATTGCTTCGAATTCTTGAAGAAAGCAATATTCGAGAATTATAGCAATGCTCAACGCATATTTTGGGCCTCATGAACTATTTACCGAGAATCCCCCTCGGTCTTACCTTCGATGATTAAACCTTCTGAACCCGACAACGTTTTTTAAATTTGGTGTATACAATTTTCTGGTCATTCATTCAACAGCTGACCGCATATAGAATCAATACTGAGAGAATATTAACTGTCACATCGGTTATGGCCACAACTTTTTCCTTCTATAGCAGGAATTTACCAGCTGACATTTACAGAATGCTTGGACAAATATAAATTGTGTGTAGTATTTTTAGCTTAATTTATAGTGAATTTCTCAGTTTTAGTGGATTTTCTGAGAAATGAGGGGAATACGTCAAAACACAAAAGTAGCCCTGTGACTCATCTAAAAAACATACGGTTTCAAGAACCAGAAGTTCTATTTTTCTGTTAAATTTTCATTATTAGGAGCAGAGCAGGGAGGGGAAGAATTTTTTACATGTGTCAGGCTTAAATCTCCTCCCCTCCCCTATGAAAAATCTTGGCTGCCGAGAATAACAGAGAAATAATACCCAAGGGAATGACGTACCTGTAATAACACATGAGTTGTCGAAAAAGATGCATGAATGCGAGGCTTCGTGCGAAATCACACTTTGTTCTGTTCTCACTCTTTTCTCTAATGACTGACTTGTTTGCGGTTCACTCATTAAGCAACAGAAAAATTAAGAAATGTCAGTCGTTTCGAGCCACAAAGCGTGATTTAGAACTCGCCTTCATGCATCTTTTCTCGGAAGTGGCCTATTTGAAAACATATACGTTTATAATGCCTAAGCTGAACAAAAATTTTATAAAATATTCTATTTTTCAGACGAAAATAACGCAGGATGATTGGCAACCAAATGCTAGTGCTAGCGCTTGTGCTCCGAACAGTTCTACCTCTTCAGGAATTGCGATCGATTTAAGCGATTCGGACTGCAAGGTTTGCAGAATTTGCCATAATGGAAGCAGCGAAGAGAGTCTTATATCTCCGTGTAAATGCTGCGGTAGTGCAAAATATGCCCATCAAAGCTGTCTGATGGCCTGGTTTGACAGGAAGAAGGACAAGATTTGTGAACTCTGTTTGTATGAAGTGAAATTAGTTAAAAAAGGTTTCAAAACTCCTACAAGGGTGAGTGGTAGCAGTTATTCTAAAACTTATGAATAATCAATGAGGGGAACAAAGTAAATTGTGCTGCTGTGACTGTGACGGTGTTTTGAGTACCGGGTGTGATCTTAATTAGCGGACAATGCTCGGCTACCTTTAGATTTGATTTTTCTTCTATAATTATTCAGGGTTTGAGAAGCTAGATCAAATACTTGAAAGACTGTTTTATCCTCTATCCAAATACCTCGAAGTCCGTAAAAAAACCCCACCACTACCACCATTAACAACAACAACAACTTCTCGGTGTTTGGATATTGGATGAAATACTCTTTCACACGCGTGTTTGATCTACCGATCTATTGAATCAAATACATACATCCCTGTCCTCATGCTATCTATGGAACTATCCATTCATCCTTCCGTCTCGTGTATATTGATCCAGATTATTCTACGCCGCATGCATCTGTCGTTCCGTGCATCCATCTATCCATTCAATCATTGATTGATTGATTGATTGATTGATTGATTGATTGATTCATCCATCCATCCATTCATTCATTCATTCACACAAATCCATCAATTCATTTGTCGATTCTCCTCCCCTCCCTCCCTCCAGCAAAGCCATGCATTGATGCACTATCCATCCAGCCGTCCACATTCATCCATCTATCCATATTTATCCATCTATTCATTTATCTTTTTTTCATTCATTCATTCATTATCCATTCATACGTCTTCCTAAACCTTACGCAGTTCATTGCATATCACTTTGTTTTGTTACAGTGGAAGCTACCAAGACGATCATGTGACTTTGTCACGTGTCTCTTCATGTTCTATTGCCTTGTTCTTATCGCATTCATCTCAATGGTGATGTGGGTAGCGTCCAACGGTTGCATGACAACTGTCTGTGTCGTACTCTACTTCGTAAGTGTAGTATCGCTGATATATTTCTCATATTGCTGTGGCTTCATGAGGCAGATTGTGGAGTACTGGACCAGTTGCTTAGAACTGAACAGAGAAGTAGTCATGCTAAGTAGAACAGAACGTAAAACTACATCTTCAGTCATAGAAATTGGGTTGATCAGATAATAGCTGCGCGCGCATGCTTTCTAATAACATATTTGTACACTGACCAGGCGCATCTTGGGGTCCTCGTGTGTGTTTTTGTTTTTGTTGTTATTGTTGTTTTCTTTTGTTTGTTTTCGTTTGCTTGAATGAAGCAAATATTAAGGGACAGGCCTTTATTAGTATCGTTTTTCCCCCTTCGTATTTCAAAACTCTTCGCAAGCTTAATTTACAATCAAACAACGATATACAACCCATGTGATATTGAATGGGAAAGTCACACCCATGTCGAAGAAAGGTCTATTAGTCGAAGGGTTCTACACCGTGCACAACCTCGGAACCTCGGCTACACAACAAATTCTACATGATCCTTCACAGTCGATACTTGAGCAACCTTACATGCATAGATCCGCTTTTGCTGTTGTCTCAACGAAACTTTGCCAATTCTCTTAGGCCCGCTTTACATGGCGAGAGGGTAACCCTAGTACTAGGGTTACCCGCCAGCTAGGGTCAAAGGTAGCTTGGCTTTACAAGGAAAAAATATGGGTAGGGTAACCCTAGTACCCGGGGTAAACCTTGTTCCGCCATAATGATGGCCGTTTGTTGATTTGTGCTACAGTAGGTCTGAAAACTAGTAAAAAGTTGTCCCGGGAAGGCGGGTTATCCCTAGCTAACGACTTTACAAGGGGAAAACTTAACCCAGGCAGAAGGGTTTCCCTATCAGACAGACAGGTGGTAACCTTAGCACTAGGGTAATCCGGGTAAGCTTGTAAAGGCGTTGAAATAAATAAGAGAAAACTTATAGAAGCTAGGGTAGCCCTCGCGTTAGGGTTACCCTCCCTCCTTGTAAAGCGGGCCTTAGGTGGTTTTTCACCGCGATAATACGCTATTTTTTTCTGGCGCAAGCGTCTTCATTATCATTCTAACTACGTCTAGTTCTTGCTGAAACTCGTACTCCGTAGAGTACAAACACTAAAAGCGTGTAATAGTATTGGTTTAAATGTTAGAAAAATATAAATTGTTGAATAGCTGTTATTACGGATGCATGCAGATGAGATGCAAATGAGCCATTAAGCATTATATTGACCCGATAGCCTTACTTGAATGGTTCTTAAAGCAAAAGATTATCTTATTGCGGGCTCGACTGTGATAACAGCTATTGTCTGACGTGAGATTTCAAAGTTAAGGGTCCTGGAATTTTTATATTTATACTCTGGGAAAGAGCTGGAATTTCATAATCTTCTAGTAGAGTGGTTTTCATTAACCCATGAAATACTCTTTAGCGTATTACGCTTTATTACACTTCGGTTCTTTTGGTTTTCGTTGTGTCTATCTGACTATTACACTCTAATTAGTAATAATATTGCTAAATTATGCAATTCTATTGTTTAATTAGTGCTATTTAGTACTAAATAGTGCAAACTAGAGTGATTTTCCTTCGCCCGTGAAAGAAAGATGACTATTTAGTTAGTACTAGTTGATAAAGAACAAAAGAAAACAATTGCTTTAGAGGTCTACTACTTAGTTTGTCTATTCTTTCACGGGCGAGGGAAAATCACTTCAATAGAAAATTCAAGGAGTTTTCCAGGAGCAGGTGTCAAAATTAAAATTTTCCAGGAGTTTTCAGGGAACTGGAAGAAATTTTCCAAATTCAAGGAGTTTTCCAGGAATTCTAGGAGGAGTGCGAACCTGGGTTTGTACTCTAGCTGGTAACTCATTACTAACAGAGTAGAGATTGTCCCAAGTACGCCAAATTGAAAAAAATGTTGTCAGGTTCAAAAGGTGAAATCATAGAAGGTAAGACCGAAAGGCGTTATGAGTAAGTACTTTGTAAGGCCCATATTAGAGCAGATTTCGTATGACTGTGAAAAAGTTGCGGCGCGGACACGGTCAAGGCGCGGCAAGGAACTTTAGAATTCTAGAAAACATCACGGTCGCGGCAAGGGACGCTTACGGCACGGACCGTGCCGCGACTTTTTCACAATCATACGAAATCTGCTCTATATGTATAGCATATTGTTTATCATTGCAAATCTCGAACAATGCTTCAAATAGCACTTTCCACGGTTACTAAAAATAGATCTATCGCACAACTTTATGGGATAGAAATGCCGACAAATTTCGTAAACAGAAGCCTATAAGGATATGCGGAGAAGCAGATATAATCTGATTTAGAGTACCTCTTTTATAAGGATATGGGTAAGTAACAAGCAAAGACTGTTGTTGGGAAGAATCTATTTCAGATCCACAATATTCAGAGAAAATGGCTGAAGGTACGTTCATTCGCTTTCCGAAGTCTGGGAAGATTCTCGATTGCATGATTCTATGGAAGAGCGAACTGGCAAAGATTAGGATAAGACAAATTCAAGCGTTGACATCATTTGAACTTCACGAATCTTTAAAAAATCTCAAGACTGGTTTGTTTGTCCGCATTTTAATCCCACAATGCACAGCGAGCGACCATTTTGATGTCATCCATGGAAAGTGCTATTCTCGAAGAAAACAATATTCAAGAATTAGAACAATGCTCAATGCATATTATGGACCTCATGAACTATTTACCCAGAATCCTCTCCGGTCTTACCTTCGATGATTTAATCTTTTGAACCCGACGTTTTTTCAATTTGGTGTATACTAACTTCTCATCATCAAAAACAAGCTTTCAAAGAATATGATGAAACACAAAAAATCAAATCGAATTTATTTTTATTATAAGCTGAAATAAATGCTAAAAATCAAATAAACCTTTTTTTATTGGGAATCATAGTACAATAGCATTCATACGTTTAATTTTCTTTACGCTCTCAATCAATAGCGATACATCACGTGACATAAGCTTTTGTTATTCATGTGCCAACCAGAGGTGAACTGGCTGAATGAAACCAAGCAACTTTTGAAGAGCTACAGTATTGTGAAAATAAAAGGTTGCCATAGTAACATCATTGACAATGCTTTTGTCCGTAAACATGAAGTATCGCTATATAATGAGGATAATTAATCTTACATGTTATAAATCCAAGGCAAAACCATTAGGTAACATATTACAGTAAATATTCTAGTAACGCACCCCCCCCCCAAATCCATTCCAGGTTAGAGCAAAACTTTCTTTTCAAGTTTTCCACCTACTAGTTGAGAGCTACCTTCCATACATATAAATTTTTATTCATTATTTGTACCATTTTTGCCAAAGCAACATCTTATACTTAACTTGAACTCCAATAGACCAAAATTTACTTGGGCGTAATGTTTTTCCATTTCAAATCCGTTGAGAATCCGATTCTTTGTTTGAAGCTCATTCATATTAACTTATATTCTCAAGCGCTACCGAGAAACAAAGAAACAATACGCAAGAGAATGACACGTGGTCTGAAATGGGAAACAAATATGCCCAAGTGGATTTGGTCCATTCCTTTCACCATCAACACCACTCAAAATGATCAAAAAACAAACAAACAAAACAACAACAACAACAAAAAAACGGATCTAACATATTCTAGCCAATAAAAGATGCTATCTAAATATCCTCCAAGGAAGTGTTTCTGGACAGTTTTAGGGGCTCAGCCCCACAATTCAAGACCTGCTTGAAATGTTAAAAACATACACATGAAAATCCACTTCCCAGAAGAGGTCTCTCCTATCCGCAAAGGTTACATGAGCAATATACTGCAATAACGAATTTTCTTGGCCTTAAATAAAAGCTGCTTCTGATGATTATGTACAAAATAATACTCTAACAATCACATTAGAGCTGAACCTTTTTTTGTTCAGAATCAGCTTCATTTTACTGTGATTTTTTGATTGATAATAGAAACTGAGCCTGTCAATAACTATCTTTAGGCTGGGTTGATGGGTACTAAACATCTAGAATGTAGAGTGCATGCCCTATATCCGTGAAACAAAACTAAATATGTATTGTCTAATTGCACTATTTTGTACAAACTAGTGGATATCACTGGAGCAGAATCGTGAGAACAAAAGCACACTGACTCTAGCAATCTTTGTGTTTCTTTGTCTGGTTCATGCACAAGTGAATTCTTCGTTAGTCAATAACTAAATCAATGATAACTAAATACTAAAGTTAATTGCAATAGAGTGATGGCACTTAACCCATGAAACATTTATCAGTCTAATATTCCATTGTTTTCTTTTGTGTCTACTTGTTATTCTTATTTGAGTTTAACTATCAGTTTTTGTTTCACAGGGTATTAGTGCCATCACTTTAAACTCATGAAGCAAAATCTAATAGTCAATGACTAATAAGTCAAATCCCAACATAAGAAAACAGAATTAGTGTCTACTAACCTCTATGGGACTACTAACTAGTTACTAATTGCTTCACGGATATATGGTGTGCACTCTTTTATAATTAACAAATGATCTCCACGTTGTTTTAGCCAACACATGTGCCTTTTACAGCATGACACCCAAAAGTATGACCACTTTTAATGTATTTTCATACTTTTATGTATGGGATTTTGCTGACAAACCAGCTATTACTCGCCATATTTGCTAAAACCAGACAGCTTCTCATCTAAATGTGTCAGTTTAACGTACAAAATCCTGTGCATAAAAGTATGCAAATACATTAAAAGTAGTCATACTTTTGCACGTCATGCTGTAATACCCAAAAGAGGAGTGGCAAGAACATGAAAACTGCTAGTTAACTCAGGCAAAAAGTGCAATTTTTGTGTAAAATATTACACGACTACAAATTGTACCATCTGTCACTACTACAAGGGTTGTAAAAAACTCAGTGGCAAGGGTACAAACTAAGCAATGTTGCCAGTAATCACTAGTAATATTGTGCATGTCAGATCATGCAACGTTTTTATGCAATGTTTCATTACAAAAACCAAAGCATGACCATAATCTTTTAGAATAACATTTCTTATAGTCTAGATGGCAAAGATCTTTTGTGTAATACAACTATTGTTTGAAGTGTAGTCCTACAATTATCTGGGTACAGTGTACATAATTGTAAGGTACCAATTATAGTAGGGCACATATCAATCAAAAAACCCAAAAATGATTGTCCGGCAAATATGTTCTCAAACAAAATTAAATCCATAAAGTAACATAGCCTGCTTTACAAGTTACTACAAGTTCTACTGTTACTACAAGTTCAAAGGAAAAACCCTCAATGCACTAGCAACCCTGTATCACACAACTGATGGTGAAAAATCAAAAAATATTTTGTGTATACAATGTTAAGTCCAGTGTTTGAGCCAGGCCGCGCCATTGCACCAATCCCGCAATAAAATGTATTCTGTCCCTCTAAAATTGCAGTGAATGGTCTACTTGACGCCCAAGAAAAAGCCTTAAGGGACAGTCTCAGCTGAAATGACCCTTTCCTGAAAATCCTGGCTCAAACACTGTTAAGTCTACTTCAAAAACAGATTTTGTATGTGTGAAAAATCACTGGATTTAGAAGGTTTATGACATACAGTCATGTACATGTACATATAACACTCAATATACTGTAATAACAGTTATATAGTTACATGCTCATCAATTGTAAGTGCTGAACCAGCATCAATACATTGACAGACCACAATCAATAATATAATAACAAGACCTGATAACGATATGGCTGGGACAGTGTATTGTCCAAGAGTTTTCATGTAAATATATGAGCAAGTATATTACACTCTATAACTGAAATTATTACATGTAGCCAATTGCCATACCTATACAATGACCATGCCATGTGATATAAGGGTTCACAGTAATGCAAAATATCAGCAAATTAAAGGAATTTTCATAAAGTGGGAAAAGTAAGGAAGTGACTAACAGCATGCACTCTGTGTGGTATGCCAGGGAACTAAAATGGCTTCCCATGTTGTTTACACACAAATCATCCAATCACAGTGCATAGTCACAGTAAAGTACAGTACAGCTACAATATAGTGACAGATTTGTAGCATAGTTTCCTACTCACACAAAATCCAACCTAAGCTTAATTCAAAAGGAAAAAAAAAACTTATCACAACCAATAGTAACAAGCCAAGACCACAAAGCCTTTGGATGATTTTTTCCAGTAGTTCATCTATTGAGACACAGTCATTTTAATTAGTCTTTACAATTTATGGCAGGCTGCAAGTCCAAATGCGTGCCCAAAAACTCAGCTAATATAATACATACCAAAAATTTGCTTTTGCTCCCAACTTTTCTTTTGTAGCTTTTGGCTGTGCCAACTTTGTTTTTTTTTTTTTAATATAGGTGTATACCATAGCAGAGCATACCACCCTATACATTACCTTGTAATACCATACCATACTATGCTGTAAAGTACATTTTTCACAGTCATAAAAAATCTGATTAGTGCCAACAGGTACATGTACATGTAGTAGAAAAGCAGATCAAATATCGAGACTCTTTATCGAGACTCTTGTTCTTGGTTCATTTACCCATCCATTCAGTAACTCTTTAGTACTTGTTCAATCCAAACAGTCTGACCTTATACATCTGAGGAAACTTTGGTATGAGAGACAATATCAGCAGAGAAAGAGCATTGACTAGGAAGTGGATACCATCATACTTTGTGTAAAAGCTTGTGATCATGAACCTTGGAGATATAGAAAAACAATAAGGTGTGACTTTGATGTTATACCATTTTATGGTAACATGTATCCAACTGTAAAATTTAAGTAAATAAGGAAGATTTCCTGTTCCCACCATGATGCTGTATATTACATGGAGTTAATAAATATGATGGTGACATTTGACAGTCACAATTACAAACATTTTAAAGAGTGAAGATTCACACCATTGACTGGATGAGCTCCAAAAATATTGGTCAATTAATGCAGATCTGTTGGCTTGCAGAATACATGAAGATCTGCATATCTGTCACAACAATCCAGAAATGAACTGTGATTTAGACTATCAGCTTCCACTGATCTATGACACACTCATACAGCTCAGACCTAAAAACAAGGCTTCACACCAAAATCCCATACAGTATTGACAAAGACTCCTGGATGCGTGTCCAAAGCTCTCAAAGTTCACTTTCAAAAAAATTTTAGCTGGTGAATAAGGAATATCTAATTCATTTTTTTTTTTTGTTCAAACATATTTTATTTCATGTGCCATAGGTATTTTCTGAGACAGCAAACATGGTGCATTATGGTCTAGCTTGGGTACAAACATCTATTGTTCATCATGCCTAATGGTGTTTTTTGTACCGAAGCTGTAGTCTAGAATGTGGCATGCATTATCATAGTTTCCAAAGTACACTAATAAAATGTACTTGTAAGTGGTACTATTAGAATTCTGATTTTAAAATAACGTTTGATGTTAACAGCAAAATTAAGCACGTTTACAACAACTTTTGAGCTCAAAAATCAAATGAATCTATCATGAACATGTAAAAATTGAGTTTGGAACCCTAAAGCTGCATTCACACCAATGGTTAAACATGGTTAAAGGTGGTTTAATTAAACAGGTTTAGAAAATTATCTGCAAACAAAAGGCAAACTTTGATTCAAAAACTGCATATACCTGTTGTTTGTGGAACACAACATAAATTACAGGTAGTTTGATTCAAATTGAGTTGAATGGCTTCATATTATAGGAGAAAATACAAGGTACTATACTTACAGTAATATTGGAACAAGGGTGAAAAACTTTCTTGTCAAAGTGAATTGTGTTCCTTGGTCAATCTGTTCCCAGTGTGTGAGTCGCCTTGATCTTCCCTGATCAGATGTTTCAAATGGAGTTCCCTTTAAGTAATGTAGAACCAAAAACATGGACTGAAGAAAAATAATATATAATACATTAAACATTGATATAATTTTCATTCAAGTCAGATTATATTTGCCGATGATACAATAGAACAATCAACTCTCCTCTTATTTACTGGCAACTGAATTTTGGTCAGTTCCCCTGACATGGTGTGCAATTCCACTATTGAAATATAAATGGAAACCAGCGAGAAAACTAGTGTACGCTTATGACCACATTTGTGATATTAGCATGAATGGCAACACTAAGCCTGTTTCCCACCACTTCAATTCTACAAATGTAGTACCATAACATTAGTCATGTGATTGTCTTTGGTGTTTGTTTAATCACTGGTACTAATTGTGACTGTACTGTAAGTCTAAAGAGATGTACCTCATTCATTCAAGGGGTACTCAACAGCCCAATAGTATGTGAATATGTAGACCACATAGCACTTTGAAATACATGAGTTAGAAATAATGGAAAGTTATAGTGCTTAGAAATGAGGTTATTCCGGGCGAAAGACCCTTGGAAA
>WUAP02131088.1:0-13843 GCA_015163945.2 Stichodactyla helianthus | reverse complement strand
CCTGCGATGTTGCCTGTGATGTTCCCTGCGATGTTGCCTGTGATGTTCCCTGCAATGTTGCCTGTGATGTTCCCTGCGATGTTGCCTGTGATGTTCCCTGCAATGTTGCCTGTGGTGTTCCCTGTGATGTTGCCTGCGATGTTCCCTGCGATGTTGCCTGTGATGTTCCCTGCGATGTTGCCTGTGATGTTCCCTGCAATGTTGCCTGTGATGTTCCCTGCAATGTTGCATGTGATGTTGCATGTGATGTTGCCTGCAATGTTGCCTGTGATGTTCCCTGCAATGTTGCATGTGATGTTGCATGTGATGTTCCCTGCAATGTTGCCTGTGATGTTCCCTGCGATGTTGCATGTGATGTTGCATGTGATGTTCCCTGCAATGTTGCCTCCAACAGGGAAATGGCACTGTCCCAACCCAATCATACAAAGTGTTGCACATGACATCACAAAAGTAGAACTCATTTCTGTTTCTGCAATATCACCGCTAATTTTGTGCACAACACTTGCATGGGTAGACACAGTGTGATTTCCCTATTGCAAGAACATTGCAGGCAATGTTGTATCATAAGCCTTACCATGTATATGATGTAAGTCAGTATGCTATAGTGTGTATTTCCCACTCATATAAAAAACATATTTAATTGTTTGCTAATTGAAGATAAATAAATAAATAAAACTACATCCTACCATCCCTCAGATGTGCTTAGCACTTCCAAAATGCAAGGCTAAATGCTTGCAAATGATTAGGTCATAAGTGTTTTGTTTTTCAATCTCCCAATAAATTGTCACTTAAAAATTCCACTCTTACATTTCTGAAACCAATAATTGCTTATCTTGTTTTAAATTGACAGTGCTGCCAGTGCTGATGTTGATTCTAACTTAGATGATGTGTGCAAGCTGTTGCGAAGCACAGGGTTTTCTACAGCTGCAACTGCCAAGAGACCCCCAAAATACCCAGAAGACTACTTTAGGTTGGGTTCACTTTTTATTGGTTTTCAAAATTCCAAAATAAAGAAATTCATCCTTGTATATACAAAATTACACACACTTTAATCAACAAGAATGATTGCAACTGTCAGACAAGGATGAAAAGGAAAGGCAAAAGAAGAAATCACATTGCACTGTCAGCTTCTATTAATAGCAACTTCTTGTAGCTAAAGGAGCTACTTTCATTAAATAAATAGTTACTTTACTTACATAATGAGGTCTACTTTGAGAAAAATGGTGTCCCATTTTAGAGAACATGCTCTTCCTTTGAGAGTTGTTTCTTTGTTTGTAAGTTACACTGGATGAGTGGTATGGTTGTGGATGAGACTCAAACAAAAATCTTATTCCAAAGAGGGTGACACATGTCTCAGTTTGCTTAGTAAAAATACAAAGAACCAGTTTACATTGTGACTTGATTATTGTTGTTTGTTTTTCAGCCGTGTTCCAGTGTCGCCCACATTTGTTGACATGTTGATTGGACGATTACGTTCTGATGACATCTACAACCAGGTGTGTTGATGCTATCAGGACTTGTTTTTGCTGAAATACTTGTAAAAAGAATGGTAGAATAAAGGGAAAGAAGAAAAAAAGCTGGGGTAATCTAAAAAGGAATAGTGAGGTAAAAAGGGAAGAAGGAAAAAATGGATGCATATTACCAGGGAAGGAATAATATCTTATCTTGGAAGTATGGCATACATTGTATCAACATGATCAACATTCTCCCCTACTTTTTCTTAAATCATTTTAATGATGATTCTCTCCCAACTTTATTGTATAAAGGAAGAAATCCTTTTTCCAATCCATGTCTTGTGCTTTTAGAATTTACATTTATATAATAATGTGTAACTCACTGACTACTAAGTTTAGCTCCCATTAGATTTCAGCATATCCTCTACCTGAACACAGAAGCACAGCTCTAGCAACACAAGCATCCATGTTGTATGTCATTCTGTACTTTGCTCCAGATATCCTACACAACCAACAAGCTAAAATGAGAGAAATTGTTGACAAGCACTTCCCAGACAACTGGGTAGGTCACTGTGTTTGCTTCAAACTAGATAATTAAATTTTCACTATATATAACTTTGAATATTACCAGGGCCAGTCAATGATGCAATTTGATATTTTGGTTGGGTGATCACTTGCAATCTGGCTCCTTGGAATAATTAACAAATATTTAGCAACAATCAATTCACCTTAAATTTTGGTAAATAATTGTTTCAGAATCATTACACAGGTGATTATTTGAGAGAAAATAGAAAACATTGATTGATTTCTAAAAATATTTATATTTATTTCATGTTTTGAAAGTGGCATGCAGCATGCATGCAATCCTTTATTCATCTGTAGGTGATTATTGAGAAATAGTCTGAACTTTTTGACTATTTGCAATGATACTAATATTATGGTTATTAAAATCTTAAGAAGTCCACACCAGCAGTCCCTACTTCTCTTCTCCATAGTTCAGTTTTTCTTTTTTAACATCACTTCAGGTAATAAGTACCTACATGGGTATTGTAGTGAATCTTGTGGATGCATGGGAACCATATAAAGCAGCCAAGACAGCTCTCAACAACACATTGGATAGTAATAATATCAAGACTTTGGTAGGTCATGTGTACACAATTATGATAATAATAACTTTATTACTTATCATACACAAATTCTATGTGAATATAGCTAATTCATTTAACGTTGTTGCTGAAAAACCCTAAAGCCTAAAGCTTTTTAAGAGTGGAATCATGAAAAACATTTTTCACTGTGATATTTTACACTTTATCACTGTATGCTTGCAAATTCTACAACTTGGGAGCATATTCCTTAATTTCTTAGATAGCCTACAGTGAAGTTTGTTAGTAAACAAAAGATAGTTGAAAGCCTTTAGCCTTTAGGCTTTTTTCAGTGACAGTTGTTAATTGAAATAGCTATATAACCAAATATCCAAATACACTTTCCTAATTCAGGGAGAATGACGCTAGACCATCCTAGTTCCAGGAAAAGAAGAATAAAATTGCTTTTCAATATTCCATACTCCTTATTTAGTTCATTGTGAAAAAGAAAAAAATATGAATAAGTAAATTATTTTACTGAGAAATTTTTTCAATGCTTTATTGTAGTCAACCAAAAGAAATGCCAAGCTCCAGAAGTTAAATGCAGAGGTAAGAACAGATGCAAGTAAAAGGTGGATCATCATCATCATCATCATCATCATCATCATCATCATCATCATCATCATCATCTATGTTGTTTTCATCATCATTATTGTAACTATAGCAATCTCAGTCATCGTCATAATCATCATCACAATCACTATCATCATTCACAGTTACCACCACAATTGCTATTACCACCACTTCACTATCATCAACATCACACTCATTGCCATGCTGGCAATTTTAGTCACCCTCACTATTACCATCAGCATCACAAACAGTGACAACAACTGCAATCCCAGAAGGAAATGTTGATACTAGAGAGCTTAAGCACCAGGCGTTTTTTGTCAACACAGACGTCAGAATACCGAGGAAGAATGGATTGAGAACGCCGTTTTTGGTGTGAATTTTGTGGTTTAAGCTGACGTGTACGCACAGCACGGACGTGTGACGCCTGTTAGTTCTGTTTGTTTACAATTTACAAAAGACATTTTTTTTCGCTATTTTGACGATCTAAAATGAAAAGTTATCAAGTTTAAATCAATATTCTTTGTTTAAAATTATACACAATCGAAAAATTCGGAATACAGACAAGAAAAATAAAGGAAACAGCGACTTACCTCTTTCATGTTTTACACTTTCAACACGGACGGGAAAGCTATAGTTTTCAGGTCAGTGACCTGATGTTATGGACGTCATGACGTCAGGAATCCTGTAAATTCACTTCCGTTTGCTGTCCGTGACTCAAAAACGCCTGGTGCTTAAGCTCTCTACTAACTTCTCAAACTCATTACTAATTTATTAGCTGAACTTTTGATAGGAGCTTCTATTCAGTCAGGTGGATGAATCTTGATACCCAGTGAAACACCAGATCAAGATCTTAAGGGTTTTGATTTATCACTGTTCAAGACACTGATCAAGACACTTGCATTTTAATTACTTACCTTCTACTTGTACTTCGCTATCCTTCTTTCACCCTCATGAAAGTTCTTCTTACTTTTTAAAAAAAGAACTTGACAAACCAAATGTTCCCTCAACCAGAATTGAACCCCAGACCCCTGGACTACTATGCTCTCTACTTCTCCATTAGTCTATCTCACTTACTGTTGAAGGTTATGGCACGTAAAACCAGCTTATTTCGACAAAACATTTGGTTTTCTCAAGAGATTCTATAACAATGAAGTTAGAATGAGTTTGAGAAGCCATATCAAAAACTTGTGCTTCGTGTTTCATCAGGGGATTTCAAATACCTTAAAACAATAAAAGCACTCGGCCTATGGCCTCATGCTTTCATCTGTTTCTTGGTGTTTTGAACCCCTGATGAAACATGAAGCACGAGTCTTTGATATATTACTTCAATACTTTTGTTATTAGGTCTTAAACTACTTGAGAGAGGGTTTTCTTGTGGAGGAGTATGTTCTGGACCATATCCCTAAGCTAATGAATTGCTTAAGAGACTGTAATGTGACACTAAGATGGCTGATCCTTCACACATGTGATGGTAAGTGTAACAAATTATCATGGTACGTTTAGTATGACCCATACATCTTTCTAGTACTGACACCTTGTAAGTTACTGACAGCGTGTGCCAACAACCATCTAAAACATTACCATGACTATGCACTGTGTACATGCTGTAAGTCAGTACCATCTCACTCATAGAGCAGTATTTGTATGACTGTCAAAAGGTCACGGCTAGAACATGGCTGTGACATGGTCAAGGTGTAACAAGGCACACTTTTCACAGTCATATGAAATCTGCTCTATGAAAACCACTCATTGTCGGTCTCAAAGAAAACTCCCTGTAATCAAGTTTTGTGACTGGCAATCAGTGTGTAAACCAAGTCTTACTTAATTACTGCTTTCATAGCAGTTAATGATCCCTTTTTCTTTCAGTTTTTGATAACAACAAGAGATGTCGTGGCATCAGGGAGATAGTGATCTCCTCAGGGTACTCCCCCAGGGCAGTTTTTGAACTGTTGTTGAATACTGCACAGTTTGAGCTAAATCTCAAGGAAGTAAGTAACACTGACATAACAATGCTGTTAACTAATTAACTGCAACTCCATTTCATTTTTTATTTTCTTTCTCATCATCTGGTTTGCATATCATTTGATATTTGGTTACTTACATGATAACTTTAAGATCTTGTAAGGACAAGCTCAATGCCTTGTGTATGAGATGCTGTTCATTAACAAGCTAAAGCCTTCACTCAATGTGCAATCAGACTCTTTCAAAGCCAAAGTGTTTGTCCCATAAGACATGTCTCCTAGGACTTCACTCCTCATTGTATTGTAACTATAATTCTGAAGTACATATAGATCTTTTGTCTTTATATACACTCATTCTTGATAATGACACTGACGAAAAATGAAAAATGTCAAAATGTTGGGAGAACTATTTGTCATAAATTTTATTATTAAGTAGAAAATTCATGAGTACTTAATGAGGCCAAAACAATGGAAAATCATAAGCGTGAAGGAGTTTTTAATTTTGGATAAAGATTTGTCCTCATTTGCATTCCACTTTAACTTGAATTTTCTTGGCCAAAATTACTCAATTCATTTTAAAAATCAGTACAACATAAAAATATAGTCCTAGACATTTCCTAAGTGATATAAAGTATTCGCGATCAACCTTTATGGGCATAAAATGGTGAGCCTACGGCTCGCCATTTTAAATGCCCATATAGGTCTCCCACTCATACTTTATATATTACATGTTTCAAAACAAAATGTTTAGTTCATTTTCTATTCTATATTCAAATGTTGAGAACAAGTCCTGCTGTAAAAAACAAAAACTTAGTTGACAGACTGGTCTTACAAAAAAATGTCAGGACACCTGAATCTATTTGTCATTATTCAGTAATCAATCTTTCTTTCTTGTTGTTGTCATTACAGATGTTTAAAATGATGTTGTCACAGAAACAGGGAAGCTGGGAAAAAAATAAAAAAGAGGGAATTGAAAGAATGGATGAATTGTCTGAGGTGTTCTCAGGGACAAAACCACTGACTCGCATAGAGAAAAATGGTAATGATCACTGTTAGCATAGAGTAGATTTCATATGAGTCGGAAACACCACAGCAAATTCATAGCCATACTGTAATATTACTGTACTTTACCATAACTGTAACTACACTTTGTGATTAAATGATTTGCACAAAAACAATAAGAAGTCATTTCAGTGTTACTGCATACTGTACTGTGTATGTGCTCTAAGCCAGTACAGTATGTTTCCCACTGTCTCGCACCAAGCTGCTTAATGGTGATAATAATGGTGGGGATGTTGATGGCGATAACTAGTGATGGTGATGCTGATGGCGATAACTAGTGATGGCGATGTTGATGCTAAATTTGATGGTGATTGTTCTGATATGATAACAATGACAATAACAAAGATGGTGCTCAAAGAGTTATTAACAGAACTATTTTTCTCTTTGAAGAAAATTTGCAGGCCTGGTTCAAAGAGATGTCCAATCAGATCTCGTCTCTTAACTATGATGACTCAACCTCCGCAGGCAGAAAAATGGTACAACTGATCCAAGCTTTAGAAGAGGTATAGACAATACTCACAATACATATATTCTTTATAGAATGTTTGCAGCCTTCCCAAGGGAATCCTGCCACATGGTAAATGTAAAGGAGCTAATGAGAGATCTTCTGTTAACAGGTTCAAGAGTTTCATCAACTTGAGAGCAATTTACAAGTTCGGCAGTTCCTTCTAGAGACAAGAACATTTCTCCATCAGATGATCAGAACTATCAACATCAAGGAAGAGGTATAGACATTGTATACTTCTTTGACTGGGCATTTGTGGACTGAATTAGGTGACTACATGCATATGAGACTTAACATCACTGGAAATAAGGAGCTACTTTGATACTGAAAGTATTTCAAGAGCGTATCCAGGATTGTGAATGGGGAGGGGGGCCACTACCAACTAACCCCAATAAATCTTCCGTCTCATCCCTAAAACACATAAAATGGTAGGGGGTCATAGACACCCTAGCACACTCCCCTGGATTTGGATATACCTTTTAATTTGGCTATTGCATCGACAGTTATTAAAGAATATTTTCAGTTACTTGCCATGTTCAGCTGGTGTGTATTTGTTGAAAGAGATGTAGAATAAACCTCTTTATTTTGGGCATGTTTTCTCATTTCAGACCACGTGTGATCCTCTTGAGAATAAGATTCTTTGTTTGAGGTTTATATATATATTAACTTATCTTCTCAAGCATTTCCAAGAAACAAAGAAATAAAACCCAAGGGAATGACATTTGATCTGAAATGGGAAAACATTACACCCAAAGTAAAGAGGTCTATGACAACATTGTGCCATTTTGGCCAACCTATCTGGATTTTACCTTGGTTCTTTTTACATGTGACTGACTCACTTTTATTATTTTTGTTAAAGGTTTTGATTACAATTCAGTTAGTTGCTGACCTTTCTTATGCCTGGACCATCATTGACAGGTAATCCAACTGGTATAGCACACATTTTGTATGACTGTGAAAACTCGCTGCATGATCGGTGCAATAATTTTGCTTGCTGTGACTGTGATGTTTTCTAGAATTTTAATATGCCCTTCTGTGTACAACTGTGTTCGTGCCTTGAAACTTTTCAGAATCATGTGAAATCGCTCTACAATCAATGCAGTCACTACCCACAAGAAATTTGCTAGAACTTTTACAATTTATGGAGGTATTTTCCCACCCAAAGCTATAATCATCTTCAAATTGAACTCCTGCAACCTGAAATTTGATTCAATTCTCCCAAGAGACTTTTGGGTGATATTGCTGACAATAATTGGCTTACACTGTAATGCAGCCTTGGGCAACTTTTGGGAATATTATGCCCCTACAGTAGACATCCATACCCTGCGAGGAGAGGCCATTTTTCTTCCCCTCCCAATGGCTGAGCGGCAGGCTAAAATCAAAACAGAGAGGAGAAAAGGACCTCTACTAGCAGGGTAAACATCGACTGCTTGTCAGTGAAAATATTTTTACTTTTCTTTAATAGTTACTCTGGTTTTATGCAACAAGGAATCAAAGCAAAACCATCTCTTGTGCAAAAACTTAGAGCTACATTTCTCAAGGTACGTCATGCATTTTGACTAGTTATGTAGAAAATGCTAATACAAAGCCACTTTGTTGTAACGTTTCGTGATCATTTTCCCACAAATAGATGGCGTCAGGCATGGATCTTCCGCTCGTTCGTATCAGTCAAGCTAACAGCCCTGATCTTGTGAGTGTGTCTCAGTACTATTCTGGTGAGCTGGTCGCGTACGTCAGAAAGGTTAGTCAAACTATCAATCCTTGCCTGCGTGTAAGGGAAATGGGAGAGATGTCTCCCATCCTTTCCCGCTTCATTTCTCCAAAGGCTGCACACAGACTATACCCAATATGAATGATCATCTCAGTGAACTAAGCAACTTAACCAGTTATTGAATTGAAATGAAGGTATCGCCCCAAGAATTCTGAGACTTCAACGGGATTTGAATTCAAGACCTCCGTGAGGCATGTGTGATGCTCTAGGTTGATACGTTTCGTTATTTTGAACTGTTGGTAAGTCTCCTTTTGTTTGAGGTTTGGCTTATTCTGTACATTGTTCTTTTAGGTACTCCAAATCATCCCAGAGACGATGTTTGGCCTGCTGGACTCCATTATCCGTTTACAAACACACAGCATCAAAGAGGTAACTCAGTTGATTATCATATTTGACCCGGGGAAAAGAGCCTTGGTGCCTTGGTAGTATAGTGTGTCTATGTAACTGTTTAACCATATATATATATAGTATATAAGTTACATTACCTCTCCTTCAGGTCCCGACGAGGCTGGAGAAAGACAAGCTACGCGAGTACGCACAATTTGACGAACGATACCAGGTATGCACGATATAGAGCAGATTTCGTATGACTGTGAAAAGCTCGCGGCAGGGTCCGTGCCGTAAGCGAAGGCCATTGGCGGCACGATACAGCGAGGCAGTGCTGGATGGGGAGGAACAAGAACCGGCGTCCCTCTTCCAAAATATGTGTTTTCTAAATCTTTTTGGTGTAGTAATGGTTAGTGAGAGGAGGAGGAGGAGGACGAGGAGGAGAGGAGAGAGAGAGAGACAGTGGGCAGGCTACTTTACCGACTGCGACTCGATCGCTGCTATAACTCAGGGATTCAAAGTTAAATAAACGTAAGAATTACTTAAATCAAATTACAAATCAATTACTTTTTCAGATTGCCAAGCTCACTCATGCTATTTCAGTCTTCACAGAAGGAATCTTGATGATGAAAACAACTCTTGTTGGTATTATCAAGGTAAATAACGATCAGTAAACAACGAACAACCGTTCATTGCCGTAACGGGTACTAAATGGATACTTACTGTTTGCACGGATAAACTGGAAGTATCATGTGAATCGATGGTTATGTATTAAGGTATATTTTACAGGTTGATCCCAAGCAGTTACTCGAGGATGGTATCAGGAAAGAATTGGTGCGTCAGGTGGCTAGGGCTTTACATCAAGGGTTAATCTTTAACCCAAGAGCCAAGGTGTGTATTTCATGGACCATATTTTGTGCAAGTATTCATTAAAAGTGGCATTGGGTGCGTCACAGCAATGGCATGATTTCTGTGATAGAACAGTTCATACCATGAGTTTTTCACGTTCATACGAGAACTGCTCTATCGCGGCGCAGCAATAACGTCTCCTACATAATCTAAGTGTCTGCGATCTTAGAGCAAATTTCGTATGAGTGGGAAACAGGGGTGCTTTCCATTTACCTGGAAAAACCGGAAATTCCGGTTGGAAAAACAAATGATACGTGTCATTCCGATTGGAAAGTTCCGGAAAACACGGTCTAAAGCACTTTTCTCGCTCTTTCCGGTTCTTCCGGTAGACACGTTTTCGTAGCCGTACCGTAGTAGTACCGTACTTTACCGTGACTACGCGCTGTGATTGGATGATCTCACCTGCAAACAATTAGAAGCCATTTCAGTGTTACTGCACACTGTACCGTGTACGTGCTGTAAGTCAATACCGTAAGTGTACCACTTATACAAAAAACGCTGTAGCAAATGAGATTCCTGGAAAGTGGCTTTATTACGTGAATGGAATTCTTTGCATTTTTCATAGAATCCGCAACACTTCAAATGATATAATGATTATAACAGAGGAACCATTATCGCAATCGGGCCATCATTTCGAAGACAAAATCCGACTAGTTGTTTCTTGTATTGATTAGGTAAGTGAGCTTCCCATCAAGCTTCGCGAACTGGGTGAAAAGATGGATGGATTTCGACGATCGTTCGAGTACATTCAAGACTACATCAACATATATGGACTGAAGATCTGGCAGGAGGAGATCTCGAGGATTATCAACTACAATGTGGAGCAAGAATGTAACAGCTTTCTCAGAGAAAAGGTAATTTATTGATTAAAAGATCATCAATCTTTGCAGACTAGAGAGCTTTTAAGCTGTGACGTATTTCCGGGTCCATTTCCTCACAAAATTTGCAAAAAAAAAGTCAAAAATGTTTATCCGCAATTCTTCCTCTACCTGCAGCAAACAGAACTCTGTACAACAAGACCTGCTATGAAGAATAAAGCAAGAAAAATCTTCAATTTTAAATTTGGAACTGGAAGTGAGAATGTCACTTTTTCATAGAGTGACGTCAAACTTTAAGGTTGTGGCAGGAGCAGAATTTTACCACCGGCTCACGCTCCCTGATATTAAACTGGTTAAATATCAGTGAGCATGATCACACCATGCAGCAAGCTCCCGCAGCATGCTCTCTTGTGTGTACTAGTTGTGCAAAATGACCCGGGAGCCCGTCCCTGGAGCAAAACCCTTAGTGTGTATGGACCTTTATATCTTGATGCTCGCTTTTCCTTTTTTGGTATTCTCGTGAATTCAGGGAAGGTATTGCAGTCAATGTCTACGATTGAATTGTTTCATCCTATTATATCCTATTCTATTTCAGGTTCTTGACTGGCAGTCCATATACCAGTCCACCACCATCCCCATTCCCAAGTTCCCTCGGGTGGACGAGTCTGTAAACTTCATTGGAAGACTGGCACGAGAGATTTTGCGAATCACAGACACAAAGTTAGTATTAGTTTTCTGACATTTGAATGCAGCCATATTTCAGTTGTACACAGGTAGCCCATCACTAGGAAAAAACGATATACCCTGCTTTCTTACAACCCATAAAGCATTTCGTTTTGGCTCATTTGCATCAAATTTTGAGGGGCACTTTGCGCGAACACAATAGTTTTCATGTGCAGCGAAGGACAGCAAGCTATTGTATTTATGCAAAGTGCCCCTCAAAATTATGCAATTGACCCAAAGGTTGGCCTTATGGGGCGAAAAAAGGCAACGTATAGATGCTGCAACGTATAAGAAAACAAAAAAGCTTGAATAAATGCATTTTGTTACAAAAACCAAGGTTAAACCTGTGAAGGAGGGATGCCAAAACTGGTGTATGCTATTTGATAACTGGAACATCTTGATTGATATTTTTAGAACCACATGTTACATCGACCAGATGGGGGCCTGGTACGACACTAAGACTAAACAAGAAGTAATGAACCTCTTGATCCTGCGTCAGCTGCAGCAGAGTGTTGGTACGTTTGGTCTGACAGGACTTGATAAGCTGCTGTCGTTCATGATCGTCAAAGAACTACAGGTATTAATGTCAAGGAGGGGTGGGTCTTAAAAGGTTACTTAGGTCATCCAAAAAACTGATAAGGTACGACACGGTGTGCCGTAATACTGAAATGGTTTCCCATAAGAGTTATCGTATGAGTGGGAAACGTACGGTATTGACTTACGTACACGTCGTCTACGTCTCGTGTTTGGACTGATCTGCTCTTGAATTCTCCCAAACGGGCCTCGGTTTTCAGCGTGTGAAAACACAGAAGTATTTCATTTCTTAATGGAAAATTTACGTGGGTCGTGGACCGCGAAATCGAGAAGTGATTGATAAATTAGTTTGTCAAATGCATCAGTTAAACGCGTGAAGCCTCTTTTTCTCTACTATGAACCCTAGTAATATTTCGCAATGAATGACGTCATAATTCACAAAAGTTTTCAACTGATTTTTCCAATTGTTCTTGAATTGTAGAAATTTGTCATCCTTCTTCAAGGGGCTTTGAAGGACAAAGTAATCATCGATACTCTGACGGGGTTGTCTAAGAGTCTGACTCCAGTAAAGAGCTTAGTAGGTAAATAACCTTAAAGCTTCATTCATACGTACTTTCGTGCGACTGTGTTCTTCATAGCAGAAATTGTTGTACAGAGTCCTGTATTTTGCAGGTGTAGAAGGAATAAAAGTTTTGGCTTTATTTGAGCAGATTTTATGAGGAAATGGACCAGTCACAACTTCCAATCTCTATCAAATTATAGCAATGACGTCATTATAGGTCGATATGTTGGGGTTAATTATAATTTGTGTAATTGCCCAGTGTGTTGACTGGTTGGTGGTTCTTGATATATTGTAGCGAGTCCATACAGGGTGTACCCCCCTGCCTCACAGAAGACTGCTCGACTCTGGACACAATACACTGAAGTGATCATGAAGGTCAGTCAAGGGAGAATCCAGATATCTTTCCCTTTTTTTCCTTTTTTCTTGCCTTTGATTTCCTTTTCATCCCTTTCCTTCGTTGTCCCACGCCTCAGCTCCCCTTCCCTGTAGATGAGGAAGAGCGTCTCTCCGCAAAAAGTCTTAGTAAGCGGAGTTCGAAGTGGACTAAAGCAATCGTCGTAAACGGATTATTTTGTCAGGACCAACTCGTACTGGAAATACATTAAAACAAACAAAGACAAGGGCGTAGGGGCATGAATAAAAAAGTTAAGCTGAAAAAAAGTCTATGTAAAACTTTCTTGAACATCAGAAGATCAAATATGTCCCTTACCCACCCCTCCCTTTTCCACTGAGCTGATGTGTCGTCGTTTCAGGTTGGGCAAATGCAGCTTATAAGAAGGCAGATCGCAAACGAGTTGAACTGTTCCTGTAAATTCGATTCTAAGATCTTGGAAGGCGCTTTGCAAACATTCAACAAGTAAGTTGACAGTGGCAATAGACAGCTTTGAAAGCCGTGCTGATAAAAGCCTGGTTCCTCACTAGCGACGCAAGCATAAACGCAAGCAACATACGCAGACTCAGTACTGAATTTATCACCGAGGTGTGAGAAAAGACAAGTACCGCTAATGAGCAAAACCCTATACTGAGTCTGCGTATGTTGCTTGCGCTTATGCTTGCGTCGCTAGTGAGAACCAGGCTAAAAATAGGGAGAAAGGTGAGCGACCCGCCTTTATTGTAAAGAAACTACCGAACTTGATAAATCTCTTTTTCTTGATTGCAGGGCTTTACTGAGAGACATCGAGGCACACTACCAAGACCCAACCCTCCCCTACCCCAAAGAGGACAACCCGCTGATGTTTGAAATAGCAACTTACCTTGAATGGGCTGGAATACACAACCCTTTGAACAAGGTATCGTTTGCAACCCGTGATTAGCCCTTCGATTGTTATTCGTTAGCTAGTCGGTAATATGTCGGTTCTCCGTCGTATGTGAGGGTTATCGGCCTGAAGCGAGGGGTTATGTGATATATTCACCGAGGGCGTAGCCCGAGGTGAATATACCACATAACCACGAGCTGAAGGCCGATAACTGGCTTATTTTTACAGTTGGCGAGGCTTTCTGAA
>WUAP02131077.1:0-10202 GCA_015163945.2 Stichodactyla helianthus | reverse complement strand
ATACCACAACAGCAACTACATAAACAACATACCACAACAGCAACTACATAAACAACATACCACAACAGCAACAACATAAACAACATACCACAACAGCAACTACATCAACAACACTAGACCACAACAGCAACTACATCAACAACACCAGACCTTAACAGCAACAACATCAACAACATACCACAACAGCAACTACATAAACAACATACCACAACAGCAACTACATAAACAACATACCACAACAGCAACAACATCAACAACATACCACAACAGCAACAACATCAACAACATACCACAATAGCAACTACATCAACAACACTAGACCATAACAGCAACTACATAAACAACACTAGACCATAACAGCAACAACGAATTTTATATGGTAACCTCAGAAATGTCAAAAAATGAATTTAATAAATGTTGTACAAAACCCCAACAGCCGGCCATGCACGAATGACTTGCTTTAATTTTCTCCTTTTTGACAGAGATTTGACCAACAATCCTCTCAACTGTGACTGCTCACTAGCACTGTCAATCAAAGAGCTGACGTCAGAAGCAAGTGACGTCAAGGTGGTAATAGGGCAATGCTCACGTCCCAGCCGACTCGCAGGAATCAGTATCGATAATATCACCCTCAGGAGTACGCAGTGCAGTGAGTAACACACTTTCAATTTTGTTCATATACAACACTATTTCAAAAAGAGTTTTCGGAGCTAAAGGCGATAGGCGATAGGCAAGAGGTCATTACATGACGTAAATCAATTGAAATGACTCTCCATCTAAGATCTTCGCTTCGTGAGCTGACACCATCGACTGGTTAATTGTCTGTATTCAAGATACAAACAGAAAAGATCCACCCATGCTTTTTGCGGTTGGAAATAATAATAATAATAATAATAATAATAATAATAATAATAATAATAATAATAATAATATACACTCAACAAAATTACTCGATTCTGATTGGACGAGAGGAGTACAATTAAATCGTTAATTGTACTCTGTAGAGTACTAATTAGTTATTGGTGCAAAATATATTCTAAATACAAATAAAAGCTTGCAATGAACTTATCTCCTTTGTATTTCAATGTTTTTTTACACATTAACAAATCGACCAGAGATACACATACTAGCATTGTACAGATACTTATCTAGAATCCAGTAATTTTGTTAAGTGTATTATTTATTTATTTGTTTGTTTGTTTGTTTGTTTGTTTATTTATTTATTTATTTAGCGTATTAATCCTAGGAGCCCAAATAGGCTTTACAATAATTGTATTAATGCCAATTAGAGAATAAATATACCTAGATATTAAACTTACAGTATGTACATAATATATGAAACAAAATTGTAGTCGTTTTTCATGGAAATACTCTCAACAACATGTTGTTGTCGTTGCTGTTGCTGTTGTTGTTGTTGTTGTTGTTGCTGTTGTTGTTGTTGTTGCTGTTGCTGTTGTTGTTGTTGTTGCTGTTGCTGTTGTTGTTGTTGTTGTTGCTGTTGCTGTTGTTGTTGTTGTTGCTGTTGCTGTTGTTGTTGTTGCTGTTGCTGTTGTTGTTATTGTTGCTGTTGCTGTTGTTGTTATTGTTGCTGTTGCTGTTGTTGTTATTGTTGTTGTTATTGTTGTTGTTGTTGTTGTTGATTCTATGTTGCTGAAAAGATTGCTCAAATACAATTGATTTCTTTCAGATTTAACCACCACAAGCTTTACCAAGAAGATAAGTCATCGAGTCAGAAGATCTTCAGGTGAGATAATAGAGGAGAGAGCGGGTCGGGGGGGGGAGGTTATCGTATCCCTACTTTCAAAGGTGCTCTATGATCCCTGTGCCCCCCCACCCCCGTCACACACACACACACTTTCAAAGGTTTTTGAAAAGCTTTATTTTTTTTAATGTCCGTCATCCAAAGACAATGCAGTCTCCTTCACAGCCGTTATTAGTGTCGGTCAAATCCCTCCACACTAACGGCTGCTGACTTGAGCCAAACATTCCTTTCCCGAGAATCGACGAATGAGACGCAGGCTTCCATTTTCTGGAAAGCTGACCTTTGACCTTGGCAGATATTTCCTTTGAATCGGCCGTTATTCACTGATTTTTTCGATCGCTAAGGGATCATTTTCCGTTTTAGGATATAAAAAAAATCAAGAATAAATCGACCTAAAGATATTTTTTGCGTGTTTTCATTCATCAAACAAAGCAAAATAAATATATGCAGCTTCTCAAAGACGAATTGTTCCAGATTTAACGCCAAAGCTTGATCTCAATCTACCGATCCATATGATTGGCTCACACTTAACAACGGGAAAGGAATGTTTGGCTCGAGTCAGCAGTCGTTAGTGGGGAGGGATTTGACCGACACTAATAATAATGAGGCTAAAGAGCAATTTGGAAGTTTTTAATTCAATTGTCAACGTGGGCATTTGCCTGTACACCGGAATTTTCTCCGACCTGGCCAGAATTTAATCTAGCCCTGTAGCTTATGGATTATCCCATCTTTTTGGCCAACGCTTATTAAATTTGATGGTGCACATATACTTTGCTGTCATTAAAAGCACCAGACTCTAAATACAAGAACATTAATTTGGGTTTTTGAACTATTAAATCTTGGTTACGAAGCTGAACCCACAAACACCTGGGGATGAAATTTCCTTCTTTCTTTCTTGCCATTAAATCCGTATTTTTTCCTCGACATTTTTTAATAAGATATGTCCTCAGAGATTTTCCTATTTTCGTCCACGTAACGCTCAGTTTCTTAGTAGAGTTTCGAGAGATTTAAACATAGGAACGGGATTCTTCTTGGTTCTTGAGGTGGAATAATAAAGTGAAAACTATATTAGTTCTCAGCCATCTGTTTGTTATTAATGTAATCCAAGGATTTGGTTGACTATTTATGTCTTACTATCATTTAAGACCTTAATGTACTTATGATATGTTAAGTGACATTACACAGACCTCCCAAGATGTAGACTCTAGAGTGAATTTACCCAGTGCTCTTGATTTTGTTATAAATACCAGCGAGAAAATATCAACAGTTAACCAACATTTTGTTCGTTTTTCGAGCGCAAAAAAATTGCCTTATTTATTCCAAAATTTAGAAGCAAATGTAAACATCTCAGTATTGATCATACGAAGTTCAAATTATCATCAGCATCACCATGGACATTAGCATCACCATCATCTGTAACACCATTATTATCACCATCATCATCACAACTATCAACCATCATCATCATCATCATCATCATCACCATCAGCATCACCATCAGCATCAGCATCAGCATCACCATAATCAGCTTCAGCATCATCATTATCACCATCATCATCATCATCTGCAGCATCGTTCTTGCTTTAATTTCCATGTTGTGTTTTTAGAAATGAAGCAATGCATTCCAGGAACACCAGACTGCTCTTACATCGTGTGCGGAGGAAGAATCTTATGGTTGCCTTCAACGACCCACTGGGGATGTTGCTATGGCAATATCCACGATCTTACATCATCGTACTGTGAGTCATACAATGGAGTAAAATCGTGTACCAATAAGGATTTCCGCTGTGCAAACCGACACTGTTTACCACGACAGTGGGTCTGCAACGACTACAATGATTGCCAAGATGGAAGCGACCAAGTAGGGTGTCAAAAGTGTCAGAATTCTTCAACGCTCTTCAAGTGTAAAAATGGCAACTGCATCAAGAAGGATAGAGTCTGTGATACTTATAATGATTGTGGTGACGGATCGGACGAGATGTTTTGTCGTTTGTCGTTTCTGGTTGGTTGGTGCGGGTTCAATGAATTCCGTTGTGCCAATGAGAAGTGTTTGAATGGGAATAAACTGTGTGACGATGTGAACGACTGTGGGGATAACTCCGATGAACAGGGATGCTTAAAAAGTGAGGATCTTTTCTTTTCTTCTTTTTCTTTTTCTATTCCCAATGGGTGGGTGGGTGGGTGGTGGGTAGCTGATACTGCATCGCCTCTCACGACTGTGAGTCAAACGGGTCGGGTCACTGGTTTCCAACCCTGCGGATGCCACATGTGAGAAGAGTTTGTTAGATGTGTTGTTCTCTCCCTTGCCATGAGGGTTTTTCTCCGGGTTCTCCGGTTTTCCTTCCTTCGTAAAAATTAACACGTGAGTTGAGTGCTGTGTGCTGTAAATATTGAATGTAGTGGTAGTGTGTGTGGAGAGAACCTCACGGAAGAGCCCCTCACGGGGGGTGATGGTTGGAAAATATGGAAAATATGGGTTTTTTCTTCCCTTTTTCAATAATGTCTTCATTTTTCCTTTCTCCAATTTCTTGGAATGCAATTTTCTTCTTTCTTCATTTCCTATTTCCGTTTCCTATTTTGAATTTATTCCTTTTTATTACTCATTTTTTATTTTATTCTATATTTTCAAAATTCTCTTTTCTGATTTGCATTTCTTTTTTCGCTACTAACCCTCATCCTTATGTTCTTTTTATTTTTTATTTTTCCTTTATTTTATTATTTTCTATTGTCTACATTACCTGTTTTTACCTTTCAACAGCTCATTAGTTTTCCCCCTAAAATTATTTCATCAGATTCAAGTAAAAAGTGTCCGGATGGCTGGGCCTTCCATAAGAAAAACTGCTACAAACTTCATCAACAACTTTTAACTTGGTCAGAATCAGACCACGCATGCGCATCAAGTGGAGGACACTTGGTCAGAATCAAGTCCAAAGACGACGAAGAGGCCATTAAGGATTTCATCTCGTCTCGATATGCCAGGGGCCTTTCATTCTGGATTGGTCTATCAAGGAACGCTAGGAGTTTTCAGTGGACAGACGCCATTACTGTAGGGAAATACACGTCCTGGGATTACACAGAACCCAGTATTGGGAAAAACTGTGTCATCCTTATGAATGGTACTATGAAATGGCGTGTTGAGAGATGTGACCGAAGACTACCGTCTATTTGCTCCAGGGGTAAATACTTTGTTACTTTAGACTGCGCAGATTTGAACCATACGTGAAATCAGAAAAGGTTTTGTACACTGCTTTCTTATGACCCATAAAGCATTTCGTTTTGGCTCATTTGCATCAAATTTGAGGGACACTTTACAAGCTAACACAATAGTTTTCATGTGCGGTGAAGGATAACAAGCTTTTGTATTTATGCAAAGTGCCCCTCAAAGTCCAGAGTAAGAAACCAAAGCAGATACGGCACAGTTACAGTACGGAATGAACGTCATCCGTCGAACCAATCACAGCGCGTTTTACTTCTGAATATCCAATCAGAATGCATGATGAGTGTTATAATGCCATCTCGGAGCATTACGTTTTGATAAGCAGAAATATGACGCGCTGTCTTTGGTCATTAACGAAGGTTAATGTCATCTGCTGGTATTGGGTATAGACCTTTTTCTCAAGGATGCACGCTCATCCAAATCCAATAAATTTGACGGACCACGACGCCAGAACGCAAGTTTTACGCTAAGAATTTTCATGAATTATTTCGAAAATTTTTTATAAGATTATTTTCCTCTTTGAATGTAAAATTCGCTTTTAAATTTCAATATTCAGATTAGTGGCCGGTCAAGTTTGGATGCGCACGCAACCTTGAATAAAATGTCTATTTCTTGTTTTCCATCAGTCAGTCAGGAGGTGAGGGAAGGATAACTTGTTGAATGTGGAAGTGCACCCCCTGAATTAAAAATCCTTGATACGCCCCTCAAGTATTATCTAGATGATTAGCGATAGCTCTGGACCCGTGAATTTCTTGTCGTGTCTAGATACTTTGTGTAATCACAACTGTCAGAACAGAGGTACCTGTCGCTCATCACGATGTGTTTGTGAAGCTGATTGGTCAGGAGAGGACTGCTCTTTTAGTAAGTCTAAATTCACTTGCATTAGAATGTTATTGGAATATTTCCGTTAAATTTACGAAGCATTTATCTTTGAAAAGTGCCAACCAGTATAGCCTATGAAACTCTTTTAATTTCATGTTGGTTTAGTCACAGCAAGGTTGGGGTTGAGACTCTATCCCCTTTACCTATCTCAACCTTCTTGAATAGGAGGGATGAGAAGAATAGTGAGGCGGGATCCCTGTGGCACCTCTCGCTCAGTTGACAACTGACTAAACCCTGTTCCTCACTAGCAACATAAGCATAAGCAAAAAAAATACACAGACTCACTCCTGCATTGTTCAATAGCAGCGCTTGTCTTTTCTCACACCTGTTTGGAGAGTCTGCGTATGATGCTTAAGATTATGTAGCTAGCGAAGAACAGGTTTAACACCGCAAGCCACGCGCTTGAAATGTGGAAAATGTCTCTCACGGTCATCGCGCTGCATACCTCTAGCGTATCACAAAGCGCACGCGTCAAAATATAGGCACTTCTTTTTAATCACGCCAACCAATTTGTAATGTCAAATTTTTATCAGAATTTCCCAACATCACTTCCTTAACGAATCCAGGAGAAATGAAAATGCCTTATAATTCAAACATCTCTCTGAGCTGTCAATCAACTGGCGTGCCACGTCCAATCATCGAGTGGTTGGTAAATGAACAGGCTGTTGCTGCTAGGCAACCACATGTTAATATTTCTAAAGAACCGTTTGTCACGAAAATAACGATTTTCGTGAAAAGCAACACGGAACTAAGGTGTACATCGAAAAATCGCGGAGGACTGGACACCGTTAAAATCAGAGTGACCGTAGAGGGTAAGTATTTCAAGGAAATGTAGTTTTTTGTCCCAAGTTGATTTGATGACTGGACAAATAAAACAGCGTTTTAACGTTGTTCACTGGGCTTCCTGTGTCGGGTAGCGGTAGGAGAATGCGTTCTAGTGAATATATGCGTCATGTTTCAGTGAAACGGTCATTGGTCGCTAGCTGTCAGTGATGGCAAACGCAATCACTGGGATTACTGGGATACAATACGCAATTTTGGCCTTTGGCTGCACTAAAGAACGTGATTAGATCTTGAATTTCATTTTCCAACTGTGCTATTACAGTTTACCACCGCAAAAAGACACAGATGAATATTTGACTGCGGTAACACAGGTAGCCCAAGCAAATACGCCCTTATTTTCACTGGTAGGCCAGTAATTGCTGTTTAAATATTTTTATGCAGATGATGACGTAACTAATGTCAAGGTAGTGATTCGTCTGAGGAACCACATGATGAACAAATCTCTAGAGAACCCCCTGTCGGGAGCTTACCTCGCTATGGCAAACAGACTAACTAGCGCGGTATGTAATACGGGTCGTACAAAAACATGTTGACGAGACGTTGCAGACATTTTTACGACAAAATTTGCTGCGCGCAACATTTGCGGGAATTAAAGACCCCTGTCGCTATTTTGCGTGCTCCTCGATCGGCGATTTTTTTTTTTTTTTTTTTTTTTTTTTTTTTAAGTTCTGTCATTCGTATTAAAATGGCATTGGGATTCCAAGAAGATGGCATTTGAGTGCTAACGATTTTTCTTTAATCTGAATCTTGTTAGGTATCTAGTTTATATCAGAATAAGTCGGGGTTCAAAGGGCTCAGCATACTGTCGTTCAGGTTGGTAAAGGGTTCATTATGTTTTGTGTGTGTTAAAATGAAGATTGTCAAAACGATTTAACGATAAGTTACTTTGATATTTCAGACTTGGCTCTTTGACATGTGAAGTACTTGTTCGGTTCAGCAGACAAAGTGAAAAAGAGCTGGCTAAGATACTTATAGATGCGATAAGCTCAGGATTTATAGACAACTTGGCTGTTGACCCTCAGTATTTGGCGCTTGAAACGAAAGTCCAAGGTACAATAAAAAATTCTCAATTTTATGGCAGCCATTTTGAAAAGGAACCAAGCCTCGCTCACCTTGCAAGGCCATCAGTAACCGTAACGATACCTCTGACTTGGCCTCTCTTTCACGAAGAAATTCTATTGGTTTTTATGATTTTCATTTTCAAATAAATGTGCGATTGGTTACTAACAGCCTCGTTTCAAGGAAGAATTGCTATTGGCTTATGATATGCACCTCACTTTCAAGAACGTAGTTAGCCTTTTTTAAGAACTGTTAACTTTTGATAAAAACATTATTAATGATTACAAATCTATTATGTACATTCTATTCTTGTGCCCAGTTTGTGCGCCTGATTTCTTCAACGTCACGTGGTCTGCTTCATTGGCACCGAGTATTCGTGTACAGCGGTGTCCTCATGGCTCTGTAGGTAAGCAAAAATAAAACATAAATTAATTTATTATGAACTTTGGTTGAAGTGCTGAGGACTCGCCCCTTCACACACCGACATTAAAGAAACGCACCACTCGTATATTCGTACATCCGCGCACTTCCCATTAATCCATCCATCTTTCCATCCATTCCGCCTCATTCCTCAATTTCTCTTCCTCGTCTTAAGATATTGGAAACTCTTGTAGTGGTGATCATGACATAGGAATTCCTAATCCTGTGTATCAAGAGTTATCTCAGCTAAGTTTTAGTTGCTCTCATAGCTGTTAAGGCCCATGCAAACAAGCCCAACAACATCCAAGACTTGGCAGTTGTTGGTTCGCTGTTAGTGTTTGTGTTCAAACGGACCTAACAAGTCCCAACAATGCTGGGATATAGGCTTGTTTGTGTGAATTTTCATAGATACAATGTGTATTTCACATGTGCGAGTCCAACATTGTTGATCATAACGCCCAACATCCTTCGATGACCGCGAAAAAACGAAATGTTGTGGCTTGCTGGCTGTGAAGTTTGTTCAAACGCTCCCAACATGTTGGGCCTATCAATGTTGGATATTGTTGGCCAACAATGTTGGGTGCGTTTGAACGGGTCTTTAAATTAAGTCTTCAGTTTAATTCTTGACAGGAATAGCCAAAAGGAAGTGCAATGTAAAAGGTGAATGGGAACATCCTGACTACACACAGTGTGTCACCCAAGATGTATTGCACCTAAAACACAGGGTGAGTCGGTATACTTTAAACCATTCTACCCAAACAACTCTTTGTTATCATTTTGTCAGATAATAATGAAAATAAAGTCAGATAACAGGGGCAGATCCAGGGAAGGGGTACAGGGGATGTGCACCCCCCTGACATGAGCTACTTAAATCAATTATGGATTTAATATTATTTACTTTTGGTGCTCGATTTAATATTATTTACTTTTGGTGCATCCCCTAAAAACAATCCTGGAGGTGCATCCCCTAAAAAATACCCTGGAGGTGCACCCCTCAAAAAATCTATGAGGTGCACCCTCTAAATCCTAGATCCACTCCTGTATAATTATATATATTATAAAGTGGGCACAACCACACGGCGAATACAGCTTGTAGAACAGTAATGCCAAAACCAGCCTCTTAACTAGTAGTTCAATATGTTGTTGTAGATGGATATTGCGCTGAACCAGACCACACCATCCCAAAATAAAGTTCATACTGTACTCGATGAGTTAGCCATGAAGTCAAAGCGTCCAAAAGGAGAAGCTAAATTAGCAGGTGATATCAAAACATGTACTCAAATACTACAAGATGTTGTTCATTATAACGCCAAGCATGAGGACGATGTGGAGAAAAATGTCGATAATATACAGGTAAGATGTAGCTAGTTGTACTAAAATGTCAGGTGGTGTTTGCGTTTATCATGTACTAATTTAATTCGTTATGATTATTTCTTTACTTTTTGTGGGTTGATTCTTATGTTTAGTTTTTCGTTGTTTCATACGTTCGGCTTCTTGCAATGTGTAGTCCAACATCCATCCATCCATTCAAACATTTATTCATTCAATCATTCGTTTATCTATCCATCTGTCCAACAATCCATCTATTCACACATCCATTCTTACTTGTCTATCCATTCATTTATTCGTTTACCCAAACATTTATCCAACAGCCCATACATCCGCGCACTTCCCATTAATCCATCCATCTTTCCATCCATTCCGCCTCATTCCTCAATTTCTCTTCCTCGTCTTAAGATAATGGAAACTTTATTTTTAATTATAAATTGTATAGGATGCGGAATGTCAGTCCATATCTTCTAAAGTATATTCCTGAAAAAAAAAAAAAGCTTGGGAGAAAAGAAAAAAAGAACTAAGGGGGAAGAAAAGGGGAAGAAAAGGGGAAAAAAAGAGAAAAAAATCCTGCCTTTACATAGCAGGGCTCGAACTCCGTCCCCCGTAAACCAAAACTCCTAATTAATTCCAAAATAACGCGCGCCGCCATACCCCCGAGACATCCGTAGAGCTGAGGCATAGTAT
>WUAP02131066.1:0-13846 GCA_015163945.2 Stichodactyla helianthus | reverse complement strand
GTGTATAATACGCTCCCTAGATTTTGACCTATCTTTTATGGAAAAAAAGTGCGCATTATACACGGGCGTTTACGGTATATGTAAACATGTACAACAAGTGCAACATGTATGATGGTAACTAAGGTTGCCGACACTCTAACAACAGAGTACCTCTCTTAAAATTACCACACTAATTAGAACAAGCACTGTATGTATCAGCTATTTCTTTGACAGAAATAGGGCTGTGACTGGTCTCTCAAGGATTTTCATGTACATAATCCAAGGTTTTTACCCATGTTTTTTTAATTAAAAAATAGCTTTCTTACATTGTATGTGACCTGACCACCAATACAACAAAGAACTCATTATGGCTTATGCAGACATGTTAATGCACTCATCTTATTACCTTATAATATCTTCTTTCATTGCCTGGCTACACAGAGGTGCTCGGTATAATGTCTCTGGGCTGAATGACACTTCAGTGTCAGCATCCACCACTTGTAGCAAGGTTAGGAGGACCTGTATAGTGACTGACGGCTGTTTGTCCTGGTTAACAGGAGAGACCTTAGTTACTGAAACTGCAGGAGTCTTATCAACTCTCTCAGAATGAGGAGCATCTACCTTGCTTTGATTTTCTTTAAGGTGACCTGTTTCTTTTGTTTTTGAAGGTTTCTTTTCTTGTGCTTCCATTTCATAACTCTTGGCAGGGTTTAAATTATTTTTCTTAGACATCTTATCACCAGAATCATCCCTAACACTAAGCTGTCTCTCAGGCACTTCATGAGCTTCCTGTGGTACATCGTCACTGTGGTCTATTTGTTGTAATTCATGTGGTTTTCCAGTAAATGATGGCTTTCTGGTTACCTCTTTACTGTGGGCTTCCTGTGGTAGATTGGACTTTTTAATTGTACTAACAGTTGAGGATTTTGAAGTTAAATCTTCATCCTGGGCTACCTGTGGCTTGCCAATGAGTGAGGTTTTTCTCCTGGCTTCACCTTCATCAGATAGATTTATATCACTGCTACTTGTATCTCCTAAGCTGAGACTTAATGAACCCTCACTGAGTTCAGGTAAATTATCTTGGTCATCTGTTTCTCTGTCCTTAGAGACATATAATACTTCTTTGTCTATCTGTTCAGTAGATGATTTAACTTGATCTAGTGTAGCACTATCCGGCCATAGATCATCCAGATCAAGTGGTGAAGGTGCTGGATATTCATTGCTTGGTACTAGATGTGAATCAATATCATCACTGCAATCATGTGATCTGGAAGTGGGCTTTGACCCCCTCTTTACTGCAGGGACATATTTGACTGGTTCTTTGTCAGGGGGGTGATGACTGACTTGTGTTGTTAGTTCCAAGGGTTTTTCTGGAGGATCTCTTGCATATGGTGATGTTGGTGCTGAATATGTGCTTCCATTACATTCTGATTGTCCTAGTGACTAAAAATGAAATACAGAAAACAACAAACACTGAATATTTATTACTGGTAATTTTCTATTTCAATATGTTTACTCCTAAAAAGATAGCATTACCTGCATTACTAGGCACAAAAGTACAATGCCTGAGCCATAGTCTCATAAATAAAGTATATTGATAAGAGGTACAGCAGCTTAGTGATGCAAACCACCTATGATCTTGTTAGTTGCTGTGATTTTGCATGACTGTGAAAAGCTCACAACATGAACACCGATGTGACATGGTCAAGTTTGTCAAGGCACATTAAGGCATGTCAAAATTTTAGAAAACATCATGGCAAGGCACACATACATCACAGACCGTGCCATCAGCTTTTCAGTCATACATCTGCTCTATGTACATGTATGTCATGCATGAAGTCCATGCCTTGGGTTTTCAGTCTTGCATGATCTTCATCCCAAACTGGGGTAACCAATTATTTTACTCTTTTAGTCTCCTTAATTATCTAAAATATACCATGGATTGTTCTCTGTTACTTGGTGACTTCAGGTTCATCGTATTATCTAGATGTTGTTGGTTCATGTGTCTTTCTCGATTCTCTCCTTCAGTAGCTTCATAGTTTGTTGAGTGAGGTGCAACAGTTTCTGGATTGATGGTACCTATGAAAACAAACCATAATTATCTGAATAGTCAGTTTTTTCAAAGATTATAACACTTGTCAATAATTTGTCAAGCATTTCCCTCCTCAGACCATCCCTAACTCCTTCTAAGACATCTAACCTTGTCTTGGCACTGCTGGTCTTATATTCTCCTTATACAATGGTCTTCCAGGCGATTGGTACACCATAGGTGAACCCATATAACCTGGGTGTCTTGGGTGTGGCCCCCTTTCATAACCCACATTAGAGTATGACAAATCCAATGACTGATTGAACCCATTTCTTGGATCTAATGGGCCACTGTGTCCTGGATGATATGGTGTAGAAAATCGCATGAAATCTCCAGGCTGTTGATGAAAATGACCTTGGGGTGTCCTCAAAGAAGATACTTGACCAAAATGATAACCAAAACTGGGGTCCCTGTGGTAGGGATCCCAATCCATGGTTCTGTACCAGGTAGCATTTTGTGTAGAGCCTTGATCATAGTAGCTACTTTGGTCTTGATATTGTGTTGTTTGGCTGTCATATAGTGATAAGTTCTGAAACTGATGCAGTGAGTACTGTTCTGGGGAAGCAAATCTCACATGGTTTGGGTACCTCAAGCCTGACCCTCTCTCTCTATCAAACTCTCTTGGTTGTAGATGCTCTTTTGATTTTGATAAGCCTTCAGTTCTTTGGGTTTGATTTCTTGATATCTTAAAAGTGAACCAAGAACAGAATATATTATAATATGTAATTCAAAATTGTAGCCCAAAGGGATGAATTAATAGCCCACCTCTAAGAAATGCTTTGCTTGTTATGCACAAAGGTTTCAACATGTGGCTTTGTGCATAATGCTCAGTGATCCATGAAACCTTTGTGTTTGACAAGTGAAGCATATCTCAGAAGTGGGCTATCAAATAAATGTTCAAATACCTGTTTTTCAAGATTATTTCTTTCTTGCTGTAGCATATGTCTGTGGTGCTTCAGTTCCTCAAGCCATCTTGGGTACATCTTGCTAATATAACTTTGATATTGATCCTAAAAGGAAGCATTTTTACTTGTTTGAGTATCTAATGACATCATAAATAATTGTTAAGATAATAACTATCAATTATGTCTATATTTTTTTCCAGCAGAAGAAATCAGTTTTATAAATTGAATTAAAAAGTGCTATGCCATTTTTCTCACCTTCAAATCTTTTAACTTTCGTGTTTTGGCATCTAACAATGAAGCTTGCTGCTCAATTCTTTCAAAATCTTCCATTAGACTTTTATTTCTCTTTTTGCTATTATTTTCTTGTTCACAAACTTGTTCCCATAACAATTCCAGCCTGCCTGCATCTATTCCATTCCTAAATACAAAACACAAGACACTAAATACGTCATGATATATCAAAATAATACTTTAAGAAATTGATTCCTCTCCCACAGAGCTTATAGATGGAGTTTTCTAGGGTTGGGGAAGGTGTGCATAGTGTATGCTATACCCTTTGTACATAGATCCAGAAAATATCCACACCTCCCCCATGGAGGGGGATTGGAATTTCCAAGGGGTGGGGAGGGTCTGAGGAGGGTATATTGTGTAATACCAGAAAATATCCATACCTCCCTCATGGAGGGGGAATGGAATATCTAAGGGGTGGGGAGGGTCTGAGGAGGCTATATTGTGTAGTACCAGAAAATATCCAATCTTAGTGTTACCTGTGATTTGATTTGAAGTACGAGTTCAGCTTTCTCTCTAAAGGTGACTGAGATTTTGTACCTCTGACACCAACATTCCTTTGAAAAAGATAGAGCAACATTGAGTTTTTAAAAAAAAAACTGTGATGAACACATCTTAAATAAATTCAAAACCTTATCCAATCAATCATTAGTGTACTAATCTTATATAAAATCAAATAAGTTATATTAGACATTTCTAGCAGTTTAAATTCCATTTATTCACCAAACATTTGTTCAAAGCTGAGCTATAGCTCTAACGTTTTATCATATCAAACTTATTACTCAGATATATCTATCGTTAAACAGTTTAAACTTAACTTATATAAAATATAAGATAAAAGTAAGTTTTATAATTATGTAAGAATCTTGTTTCCTTGGACACGAACCGGAAAATTGCGGCTAATTTTGTTATTTCTGACGATAAAGCTTTGAAAATCACACACCGCACAACTAAGACATTAAGGTAGCATATATAGTATAAATATCGATGAAATACCTTGGATAAGTATGTGTTTTTTCCATATTTCTGTTGGTGTTCTGCCAAACTTTGCTTCGTCTTTCCGCCATTTTTTAACTCATGAAAACATGTTCCATATTTGGAAGTACTCGTTCTAGTCCTACTCGGCATATGACAAATCCTGTAGGGAGGGGTGGGAAGAAATTATCTATTTCTTTTCTCTTTTACTTTCTTTTACAATAAACTAAACAAATGAAAACGACATTATAAAGTTAGTTTCAAATCAATTTATTTACGACAATTCTATTGAATACAAGTCGAAAAATAAGAAAATAATTTATCTCATATTTAAAAGATTTTCCATTCCATTCCATATTAATTCAGCCAGCATGATGCGATATTTTTGATTTCCATACTTTATAACAGAAGAATCTTCGTCCTTTTCCATCATTTCTTCGTTCAATGAGACAGATTCCTGTGACGCGTCCAAGGAGAGCTTGCGTTTTTGAGGTGTAGAAGTGTACATCAACTCATTTTCCCTTTCTTCCTCTTTACATTTCTGTTCATTACGAAGAACAAGTAATTCACAGTGTATATCAGCTAATCCATTTTTCGTTTCCTCCAACTCAATTTCATATTGCGCAATAATCTCTTTGTACCTCTGTTCCATCTGTTCGTGGAAGTTAACAGAATAACTCACTTCATCTTTCCATCTTAACAACTGGGAATTGATGTCACGAGCGTCTTTTAGTTTCTCCTGAAGTTCTTCAATCGTTCTGTCGCTCTCCTTGCTCAGTTTCTCGTTAAGTTCTCTTTCTTTGATAAGCTGTGATTTTAACCATTCTTGCTGTTTTGTTGCTTCTTCTTCTATATCATCCTTGTAGTTACATATTTCATGTAGACTTTCTTCCAGCTCGGCTACTCTGTCTTCAAGGATGAATGAATGCTGCTGTTCTTGGCTAAATTTTTCAGTGAGCACCGCTAGTGACAAAGAGTGTTGGCATTCCTTAATCTCGGCTTGAATTTGGTCTGAATCTTCTGTTTCAAAGACATCCCCACAGAAAGAACCTTGGGTCAGCTGAAGCGCTTCCTCTTGTTCTGCTTGAAGTAATTCTTCAGCAAGAGAACCCTGGGCTGACTGCAAGGCTTGTTTTTGCACTTCTTCATCCAATTCCCCAAAGAATTCTTCACCGAAGCTAATTTGAGACGAAGAGAAGGCTTGTTCTTGCTCGGGTAGTTTGTAAGCTTTGATTTCCTCTTCTAAAGCAATTGTTTTCTTTTGAAAGGAACTCAGAGCACTCTGTAACTCGTTCAGCTTGGCGTTGGCGTCGAGCGCAGATGCCTCGGCACTTTTTCTCAAGTTAACTTCATTCATGTACTTCTCATTTAACTCCACAACTTTTTTCTCTTTGTTCTCCACTGCGGTTTGGAGCTCTACGACTTTGTTTTGGAGACTTTCTTTGTGTTTGTTCATAAATTCATCGCGAGCTAGTTCGTTCAAATCCGTAATAAGCTCCATCATATTACATCAAGTTAAAAACAAATATCAAGCTGTTTAGAGTGTTTCTCATTTGTTGCTCACTCAAGATACCTATTCTGCAGCTCGCGTAATTCATAGTAAACAGACAGGTTGCGCGCGCAATTCAGAAATGGCAACAGAATAACAGAACACCTGCATGATATCGAAGTAGTGCGCGTGCAGAGAAAGAAAATGCTAGCATATGGACTTAGGTAGGGAAACCTGGAAACCACTCCCTAGAAAACAAATAAAAGTAGAAAAACTTTCGGGTATAATTTCGAAACGACACTGCAAGATTGATTAGTGCGGGTAGCTAAAGGATTAACACTAGTCATGTTTTGTAAGCTTGAAGTGTGTAGCTACAGTCAGGATTCATGTAAATAATTTAATAGATTTGTTGTTTCTGACCAAAGTTAATATATGGGAATAGTTATCAAACTAGGAAAACTTCAAAAGGACCCCAACATTTTCATTGGCTGATTGTCTGATATTGTAGGAATGCTTTTGTTTTGTGCACGGTCACGGTTGGAAAAAGCATAGTTAACATAGTTAACTATGGAAAAAGTGAAGAAAAACATAGCACAATGGGCTTCAACAACCATCTCAATCTATTAAATTTGCTCTGACTGAATTTTTTATAATTTTTTTTTACAGACGTTTCGGCTAAACCTATAGCCTTGCAAGAAGAAAACGCAAGGAACGACAAGATCAACACACCTGACATTTAACATCGTCTCATGTACGAGCGCGCACACCTGAGCTTTTGTTTGTTTGTTTTGATTTGATTTTTCCTCGCGCATGATTAAACTGTAACAACACTGATGAAGGCTAGGCTAGGTTTAGCCAAACGTCTAAAAGTCTATGAACAAATCAGTCAGAGACAACAAATCTATTAAATTGTTTTGTAAGTGTTCTATTTATTATTCCGCCTAATATAGGAGCTCAAGACAAAAATCTTGTAACTTTACGATTTTTTATTGGAACTTTTCGGCCATTATCACTAAAATCTTTACAAAAACTTTTATCCAATATGAATCTGTAATTCCCGAAATCATCCTTCCTCTAAAATTGTGCGCGTCTAACTGGACTAACCAAGCATTTGGCTGATCGCAATATCGACTACTGTCCGCTTCTATCTGATGTCATAAGTATGCATTTCTAAAAACGTCAGATGTCATGATTTTGTTACAGAGGTTTGCACTATGGTTTGTCAGCATATAAATGAAGTTTACTGAGTTTCTGCCTGATACGATTCCTTTTTAATTACTATATGGCATCGTCCACTTTTTGCTTCTATTCTCTCGAACACATTAGCCGGAAAAGCCTCCCAGACCAACATTGAACATTTAAACATTAGAGCTGAAGATGCACCGTCAACGTCTTCAATGTCTTGACTCTGGTAGAATTTGGATTTCGTTCCAGTGCTCCGTCTTTTGGTCTTCGTGCTCGTGTCTTTAGTCTGCGACTTAAAGGATATTTCATCAGGAACTTCTCTAAGCCTTTCAGGGGACAACGGACAGACCAAAGGGTTGCTTGTTCCAAAACCTTCGGCTCTGATATTTTTTCCAGTGCTGATAACAAAACATTGTTCTGTACCGCAAGGGCCTGGACCAATACAGGATGACAGAGTACGGACTTCTAGAAACGGATGAAACCATGTTAAAAGCCTTAAATCTTTGGAACTGAAGATTAAAATGTGCCCTCCGGCTGATCCAACCCAGACTGTATCTAGTACAGGAACGATGCATACGATACAAGCATCACTTTCCTGTAACGAAGACCTGCTGATCGCCTGGATCACAGGAGCACAGTCCACTGAGGACAGAGTTTGTCTCGTTTCCACACACCACTTCGTCAAAACAGATCTGCAAGTGCTCCATACACTCTGCTTATCAAATGATGAAGTCAGATTGAAGATCTGTGTCTGAGGTTTAAATTCCATTCCTTTGGGACCGCCGTACCACATGGATTCCATGTCAAACGCTTCCATCTCAGCAGCCTTTGTAAAGTATGTGAATATGTATTTGCTGGATGAAATCCAGAGCTTATCATTTGTTGCCACCATGGACAGGACGCAATGCCGTTCAACTTTGATCACGTGGTCATGGCGCTTTCTCTCGTGTTTTTTGAAATCTTTCTTGCAAATGCAACGAACGTACCCCTCGTTCATTCCCACGTAAACGTACGATTCGTCAGAAGTAATACATGTGGCTTGCTCGTTTAACTGAATGCTCCACACAAGTTTGTAACGAGGGGATGTAGAATATGCATTGAGAAGGTTCACGGTTAAGCCTCTGAAAGCAATCAGCATCAGATCAGCCACGTGATGCAAAGCTTGGATTTGGAATGCGCAAGGTTGATCTTGGTAACTGTCCACAGTGAATGTATGTTTTAAATCGAGATTATTGCAATCAAATATCAGAATCTTGTTGGATGAATGGTCATAGCATCCAATCCATAACTCTTTAGTGTCGGGCACAACACATGCATGGCGGACAGACTGCTTCGATGGGATGAATTGTTTACCAAGAAGAGCTTGGAAAGCAGGCATACGTACTTGTTGAGCAATTTGTGCTGGTTTTGGTCTTTTGGTTGGCTTGCTTACCCAGGACTGAAGCATAAGTTCTGTTAAGCTTGGGAAGCCATATTTTGTTAAAGAAGAATCTCTCCACTTTGGTCTTTCTCCTTTTAAGACCGCTGCATTCACAGACGCCTCGGAGTCGATCTCTATAAAGGGTTGTTTTCGGACTATCATCTGATACAAGAGAATTGCATACGAGTATACATCAACTTGCGTAGTGTATCCTTCCTTTCTCAGATCGAGCATTTCTGGTGCCTTTGTACCAAGTGAACCTTTGCAAGAAATAAGGCCTGTGGAGGTTGCAAAATTAGCAGTTCCAAAGTCAATCAATTTAACATGAAGATCATCTCGCTCATCTAACGACCAAACAAGGACGTTTTCAGGCTTGAGATCTCGGTAGATTACACCCAAAGTGTGTAAATAAGAGATGGCATCTGCGACTTGATAGGCAACGCGGAACAACACAACTCTGTGTATGACCATTGTGCTAAACAGTGACTCTTGTAGGCTACCCTTTTCAGCGAGTTCAAGAACCAGGCAAAGAGGTCTTAGACAAACGCCAACGATGCTGATGAGAAACGGATGCTGTCTAACACGACGAAGCACATTTAACTCTTTCCGCGCCTCAAAGTAATGCTTCAAAGGGTCAGTTTCATCTTCCTGAATAAAAAATTTAATGGCGACCGGCTGGTCGCGACATTTTCCTCGAACCACTTTTCCAAAACCACCTCTTCCTAAAAGATTGGATTCACTCTCGTTATAGATGATTTCTTCTTTGGATAGCAACAGTTCGGGATCCACATCTTGCAGCATTATATCTGGACCCACGAGATGAAGGTTGAGATGGAATCCACTGTGATTTGGACATGGGATGGTGTCTGACCTTTCACTCTCTCTCTGACACTCAAAGAAGGAAAATTCGTGGGGTTTGATGCCTAGTCTTTCACAAATCAAGCATGGTATGAACTGCCTAACTTTTGGTCCTGTTCCATCGCTCACTGAAAGATCAGGATACCATTCTCGAGTCAGGGTATCTATGTGGTCTACGATGTAGTTAAGGACTCTTCTGCCTACGCGACTTGGACTGACTTCAGTTTCGATTAAAACCCTGCCTTGCTCGTTTGGATCTGGTTTGGTTGATATACTGAAAAATAATTTAAGATCATGATGAAGGCATATTCCAGTACGCCAACACTGAAGAGATTTACTATCTATAAGGGTGCTCAAGTCAATAGGAACTTCTGGGAGCTGGTCAAAAGGAAAGTCACTGCGTAAAGGGCATGAGCTGCTGTGATCAAGTTCTTGAAAAAACCGTGAAGCTCTGGACTGTCTCTTCGATTCTCGATCATGGTTTACGGAAGGATCTTCGATCTTCACGTTCACGGGTTGAGATAATTTAAAAGGTTCTTTTTCTGGGTTCTCGGGATTCTCACTTTTATCGTCACTGAGATCCACTCGAGCTTTAACGTTATTTGAAGTTTTTGTCGGGACATCAGCCTTGATTTCTAATTCTGGAGTCGAATTACTCGCTGTAATGTCTTGGTCCTTAATGTTCAGATATTGCTCAATATTTGGCAACACTGCTGGATGCGACATGCTGCTTTTTTGAAGATTTTCCACTTGGATCGGTGGATGGTTTTTAATAGGTAATGAAATCTCTTTAAACTGCCAAGTCGAATTAATGTCCATCGTTTCGTTTTCTTGATGGTCACAGCTGATAATATTGTTTTTATTGTCTTCAACTGGACCGCTGACATCACTTGAAGACGTCGATGGATGCACTCGTTTTAAATAATTGGAAGGACTGTTGGAATGGATTGAATTGCTCTCTTCATAAGATCCAGTAGGGCCATCCATGTCTGTCAAAGGACTTTCACCGTAAGAATGAGCTGCCTGACCACCTTCTTGAAAGCCTCTTGATGACTGGCTAGAAAGACTGGAACCTCCTGATGCGTTTTCAGAATAAAATAAATGCGGTTGATCAGGAACTTTCGATATTTCACGTGTGAGGCTATTATCCTCATTAGATCCTATAACGCCATTCATATCAGTTAGAGACTTTTCTCCGCAAGAAGGACTTGATCGAATCTCTTGTTCCCTGTCACTTTTTTCTTGAAAGGAATCACTTGGAAAAGAGGCTGGAAGGGAGTTTGATTTTGAAGGAGGTGGTGATGCTATTGGAGTGCTCTGGAAGCCGGCATTAGTAAGGCTTTGAGAAAGAGGATTTTGCGAGTCCTTGGAAGGTCTTTTTGTCCTATTTCGACTTTGTTTTGCCACATTCCTCTCGTATGCTATATCCCGACACCTGATGATACGGGGGGTGTAGTGTCCACTTTGTGCCGACCCGTAGCCATAAGTGAACGAAGCCTCTTCTTCTTCATCGGTACTATAGCCAACATCAGAATCACTTCTACTACCAGATGTCGTATTTCCAAACCAATGTCCATTAATCCAGACTCCGCCTTCCTGCTCGTCATTGTCTTCATTGATGTATCGTGTCATACCAGCAAACGCAATGTCGTTATTGTTATCAACCTCATCAGCTATTTCTTCCTCGTCGCTAACAGGAGTATCTTCTGCATTGATGGTTGTACTGAAGACATCACCATTCCTTGTGACAAGAGGACACTTGCAGCAAAAAGGATCCAAGAGAAAAGGACTGTGGTGTTCCAGCCCTTTGGGACTAAAAGGCCCTAGTTCACGTGAGCATCCAGAAGTTAGCATATCTTCTGTATAAAATAGGAACCTTGCTACAAATCTGTCCCAAAATCCATATGGAATAAACGGAAGAGAATGTTTACGCTTTATAGTGACAAATGGCAGAGAGATGTTGGCTATTTCTTCAGGTTTTTTCTCAGGGAGCTTTGATGGCACGAGAAGGCGGTTTTCATCCAATGAACAGGCGATTTGGAAGCGATTTAACAAACGCACAAACTGCGGATAGTTGTCATATGGAAAACGCTCGTCTTTGAAGATGAACGGAAACTTGTCTCGATGGAGTATACCCTTCTCAATGTGAGGATTTGCCTCTTTGAGCGTAATAACACGCGCCATGAGATCACAAAGCCATGCAGGATCGAGGAAATAATAGTCCTGAAGATCTTGATTGGGGTCGTTATAATGCATGATAATACCTGGTGTCAAAGAAAACAAACTATCAGTGTTTACCACATCATTTTCGTAAACTGATTCACAAATCAATAGACCCACTGTAAAAGTAAAATAAACGTATGCATATACATCTCAAGCCTCATGACGATGCGATAATGATGATGTATTGTTTTCTCGCATCATTAAGAGGCTTGAGATGTATGTGCATACGATTATTACACTTTTTCAGTGGGTCTATTACTTTAAAAGGTATATTCTACCTCTTTCGTGCAAGAAGTTAGTGATGTCTTTGATGTCGTTAGGATCTTCTACATCTACAGGATCTTTACTCACTGTATCTGTCACAAGAGCCTCGAAATCTGCCCGATGAATGATAGGCAACTTTTTTAAGGCTTTTAGCTCCTCTCTTTTGCTCTGAATTAGTTCTTCCACGAGAAAGTAACTGTGAGGTATCAACTCCCCCATAACTGAAACCTTAAAAAAACGTTTGACCAATGTGATTAAATAGTCTTTCAAACTTCTTAGTAATTACAAATCCATTCCCTCCATCCGTTTGTAAAACACCCATTCGTTCAAGCACTGATCCAACCAGCCATCCAAACAACTGCATAGTCCTCGCCTGAATTCCTCCATTTCTCTATTAACATATTCACACCCAGCAATGCATGTTATATTACACCTGTTACTGAGTTAATCTTGACTCACTCACTCACCGAGTGCGAGCCATCAGTTTTTAGCAATGAACAAGCTACATCGTATATCGTGATCCGTAAATCCTCAATACCTACAAAAGGAATGCAACACACATCAGTAGAGGCTTATGGGATTGTTTGTAGTTTTTTTTACGGGAGAGTCTACAGAGCATACAGTTGATGTGATATATTCGTGAAAATACAATGAACAACACATAATACAATAGATAGAACGACAATAGACAACAATAGATTTTATGAATATATTACATTAACTGCATGCTCTGTAGACTCTCCCATCGCTGTGACGTCATGGACGCCATATTGGATGCTATATAAAAAAAGATTTAGACGATTACAATGACTTTGTCACTGTTGTTATTACTGGTGTCGAGCTGCTCTTGTTGTTGTTGCTGTAGATTTTTTTTTTGAATGACGAATACAAGAATATTCCCATAGACGAACACAGCAATATCTACCTTCTCTGGAGTCCACTGCACAGCTGACCTCTTTGATAGCTTTGAAGTCAATATTCGTATATTTGGACTGATTTTGCAGTTGTTCTACCTTCCTGTGCATGTTGGTGACATAATCATCATCATACTTCACTTTATCCTTTCGAATCTTATCTAAATGCGTTCCCACGATGATAAACGATGAGTATCGAGGAGCGCGAGCAGATATGGTGTCCAGCCAGCCTTCCAGTTTGGCTATACCTTCCTCACCCTCCTCAAGGTTCCAGACAAGAATGTAAAGTGAAAGCGTCGATAGAAAGCATTGGTGAGTGGCATAGTAGTCTTCTTGGCCACCAAAATCCCACACTTTAAAGATATATTCTTTGTGGAAGAGATCTTTCCTCATACGAAACTCGTCCATTGAAATCCCTGTACAAAATGTAATCACTCATTTTAATCTCGCGATATGGCGGTGATTGTGGTATGATGATGATGATGATGGCGATGATCATGATGATGATGGTGATGATCATGATGATGATGATGATGGTGGTGATGATGATGGTGATGGTGATGATGATGCAAGTGAAGATGTTTATGATGGTGAACGCTACTGAGAAACCATAAGAATCCCAAATGTCTTTGTGTCTTGCACGATAACCTACCATTAGTGCAGCTGTTCAGGTTATAATTGTAGTCCAGCATCAGTCGATGCATCAAGGTAGTTTTGCCTTGTGCAGCCCGACCAACCAGCATCAGTTTCATAGAATAATAGCCTTTAGATGAACGTAGCTTAGCACGTAAATACATAATTGTCTTCGTACCGTTTTTCTTTATCTCATCTGGTGGGTCAGTTACCTAAATAAAAGGTGTTGAAATAATCAGTTTTCAATTTTATTTAAGTTTAACATCGCATACAACGACATAGGAAATTCTACAGAAAACGTATAATCAGAATGTTAAAAGTACGGTGGCTGGTAAGGGCCATCCAAATTTTGCAATACTTCTGGACTTTCCTCTTGAGCAATATCAAAATGTGTGTGTTTTTTAATATCTTTTAGTTTTTGCAAAATATTAAAATATCAAAAATTATCGGTTAGAAAACATAGTATTTCTTATTAGTTATTTTTATCTCGAAATGTTGGCTGATAACGTGAAATGTCGACTATATAACTTGAAATGTTGAGTTATATCTTGAAATCACGAGTTATAACTTGAAATGTCGAGTTATAACTTGAAATCACGAGTTATAACTTGAAATGTCGAGTTA
>WUAP02131055.1:0-13853 GCA_015163945.2 Stichodactyla helianthus | reverse complement strand
GTCATCGATATCTTCACTAGTGAAGATATGGAAAATATGTCACTGGGTTCCCGGATGTAGTTTCGTATCATGTTTACAAATGGCTTATTTTCCAGTATCATGTCTATATAATAATAAATGATATTTTATGAACTCTTGCAGCAATTATACTTTGTCAGACACTGTTTTTTCAATAGAGCCTTTTAAAAAACGACATTTCTAAGTTCGCTGTAGAGTTGTTTTCTCAAATTGCTCGAAAGAGCCTCGTTTTCGAATCTGCCCGTGATATTTGAGGAAAGCGCTGGGGCATTTCGGAAAACGTCTATTTCTAAAGCAGTTCAACTTGGAGGACAAAACAATGGAATATTTCCAGTCTTCAATTCTCAGGAGAGTTCAATTCTATTGGTTGTGTCTGTGACTGCGCAAGAAGCACACCACACCATTTATTATCCAGAGAAATCAGACCGCATAAGTAACGATAATTTTATACCTTCTTTGAGGAGATGTACAATCATTCCCGTCAACTGAGAATCTGGATTCAAGTTCCAAAAGTGAGGTGTCGCCATGCGTTCTTTTCTTTGGGCTTCTTTGTCCTAAACGGTTAGAAAATGTGTGACAAAATACCTCAGAAAAACTACATTGAAATTAAAAGTATCCTTCAGGCGAGAAGTCACTACATACTCTGGATGTCTTTTGTGTTTCAGCTAGTTTGTCTTCCCAACTTTTATTCATTTCTTGTACATCTTTCTCGGTGTCAGCCATCTTAAAAAGAAAGAAAGGACAACTGAAATAATATTCAACATTTTTAGCGGAAATAACCATGTTTGAACTGTAGTCAAGGCAAAAAGCTTTTGAATTAAAAAAGACTCACAAATTCTAGTCGAGAATCCAACATGAAAATCCCTCGCCCCTTGCTTTTCCCTTTTTTAGTATAGAAGAGTTATTAATAATCTCTAATAACATCTTACCGAGGCTCGAATATCTTCTTCAATTTCTTTTCTCAACGCGTCCATTTCTGTGAAGCATTATTAAATTATTAGCTTTAATTAATGTTTATGAGTCACTGTATTATCCATCAATCTGTCCCATAATATCTGAATCTCACTTTCATACATATACGCACTTGTCCAAGAAAGAAAGAGAGAGATTGAGAGATTGAACAGGAACTGGTATCAGCGAGGTCGGAAATTAATTTTTCCGAATTTATTTCCAAGGGTCTTTCGCCCGGAATAACCTCCTTTCTAAGCACTTTAACTTACCATTATTTCTAGTTCATGTATTTCATAGTGCTACGCGGTCTACATATTCATATAGTATCAGTGTGAATGACTTTCTATGTCATCCTTACAGCGCATGCTCGCCAGAGTCCTTTAGACACAACTTACCTTCTTTCGACAGTTTCTCGTCATCATCATCATCATCGTCATCATCCAGACGTATTTTCTGTCCAGACTCAGCAGCTTTCAACATTTCAAGAAGCTTTTCGTTCTGTTCTTTCAATTCTCTGATCAATTTCTCTGTCGGGTCTTCATTGACTGTGGCTGTGGTCTTGATCTGTTTTGCACGATCAGCTAAGGACAAATGTCAGCACTCTATTACTGCAGAAGTACAGTATCGCGCTCTGGACCAATTAAATTGTAAAAATATTAAAACTCGCGCTCGAAACCCTTCCAGGTCACGTGGTTATTTCCCACCACAGGCACCGACAGAAAATGTATTCATTTCCCGCCACTCAGCATAAAAAGATCATGTGATTTTCAAATTAATTTTATTGTCTTTTCCGAGTTCGTAGATCGCGTTCGTTGATCATAACGTGATCCAGCTTATTAACTCACCGTATCTCAGGGTGGAAAGTGTCTCGTCATAGTTGATATCAGCGGGACTAATGGCGGCAATCTGTGAATAATACATTCAAAGCATAGTCACTTGGCTTTAGAGATCCATGGAGATTTCTAAGTACCTAGTTAACTTACCATTGCTGTTTTGCTATTGCCCGCCAGAGCGTTCTTCAAAAGCCTCGTGAGAACTGAGTCTCTGTAAGGAACTGAGAACACAAAGCACGCGTTTAGTTTGTTTTGTGAACTGCTTTCCATCATCAACAGTTTGCAGTATACGTTCACTACCTTTGTGCGAGGGACACGTCCATTCTCAGTGGACACTATATCAATAGTCAGCCGACTTTTACATGGAGGAGGTCTAAAAAATGTAATGTATCCCTTACCTCGTACATTCTTTCCATTGGCTTTGTCAACGAGAGCTGGAATATATGACAAAAATTATTGTTATTGATACTATCTTTACATCATCATCAACATCACTATCACCATCAGCATTATCATGTTATTACAATCTACATCCAGCATCATCATCATCACCATTATTACCATTATCATCATCATCATCATCATCATCATCATCATGCATCATCATATCACCACTATCACCACCACCACCATCATCATCATCATCATTAAAGGGTGCTAGATTTCATGGACCGCTTACACCAAGAACCAATCTAAGACGTTTCCTACTCCTAAGAAGAGGTTTCTTCCAGCAACCAACCAAATGTTATCACAAGGTGAGGACGTCTTTGCAGAATAACTATTTTTAAAGTCAATATACAGTTTAAGAAGTGATGTTTTTACCTGATATAACGTTACCAAGAGCTGACAAAGACTGGTTGATTGCTGCACCTTCCTTGAGACGGTCACCAGTAGCACCAGTGGAATCTGCTCTCTCGCTGTAAAACAATAAATCAAAGGTCACAACATAGGTCTAGGATAGAGGATAATAAGTAGATGGGAGACGAGAATCACGCGGGCTACGCTGCTCGAAAGAGAAAGCTAGAAGAAAGACGCAGGCGATGATAGCAAGGAGGAATCATTCATGGCATCCGCAAGAGGAAGATCCATACCTGCCAGCCAGATCAACAAGGTTGATAAGAGATGTCTTGGCGGTCTCTTCTCCAGCAGGATTCTTACTCTTCTGAACAAAGGTCACTCCCACAATAGTGTGCGCTCGGCTGCAAGAAAATCACACAGGAAAGATGAGTTTGAAAAACAGCGCGCTCTTCATCAGATTTCAAATAAATGTCACGGATACGGTACAGAACCCCACCCCCCCGCCGATATACCTAGCTATAGGAACAACAGATTTTGTTCCATCGAAGCCACGTATGCGACATCTCTTTAGTACACTAATCAAAACTTTACCTCGCACGGCACGGGAACCCTTTCATGTTTTACACATGTATACGAAATCTACAGACTGCTATCTTGGGAATAAATAGTGACGACTGTTTGCCATTTTCTCACCCATACAATGCCCCCGATAAATAAAAACTCGAATATCCACACCATTTGACTCCAAATGACTTCATCAAAAAATCCATCCAATCAGAGAGCACGTTATATCCTTTCCTTACCTGCTGGTAGCGTTCATGTTCGTAGCAGCAACAGTCCTGTTTTGTGTGCCTTCCTCCATTTTGTCCTCGATTTGTTCGTACGAACTAACCGCGACTGTTTTGAGTCCCTCGGCGTAAAACCCCTTCTTCGGGTGCTGACGAACCTTTAGCCCGCCCTTCTTGTTAGACGCTGGGTTCAAGAGATCACGTACTTGTTCATTGTATATCTCCAGCATACTAAACATTACCTGCGAATAACAAGTGTAATCAATGAATATATGTCGTCGCCATTTGGCACGTGGAAGGAATCTGGATTCTTGGACTCTGGATCTCAAGAATGAAAATTATGTGACCATTTCGAGAACCAAACAGTCCCTTCCTCGGGCTCTAGGATCGAAGGGTATTACCTCATACTGGCCAGTATCTCCTTCGTCTTTCTTCTTCTGGATTCCCTTGAACAATTCATCGCAAAATATTGGCACAATTCCTACAGAGATAGAGACAGGGAAAAAGTTGTCAGCCTTTACTTCATTACGTACTATGAGTAAAACAATGTTTAAGGTACTAACAAACGGACTTTATAAAATGAGAAGAGAAATGAAGAGAAAAGAAAAGAGAGGAGGAAAGGAGAGACAATTCTGTCTTTTGAGATTTTTGTATTACATCTACTTTAATTTGCCCATTCATGCGATATCGAAAATTTAAAGATTCTAGGAAAAATAAGACATCACGCTAAAGGAAGGGTCTATTTAACATAATGAGGTAATTGTTTTGTTTTGCTCGGCTCACAGGCAATTACTTTGATACTGAGCCATCAAGGAAGAAATTGATAAGAGTTTGTAATTAATATTAAATGTGCTTACCACAAGACTCAACTAGGCAAATAGCACTCGTAATTGTAAGATTGGGAAAAAAAAACAAAACAAAACAAAACAAAACAAAACAAACAAACAAAAAAAAACAAAACAAAACAAAAAAAAACAAAACAAAACAAAAAAAAACAAAACAAAACAAAACAAAACAAAACAAAACAAAACAAAACAAAACAAAACAAAACAAAACAAACAAAACAAAACAAAACAAAACAAAACAAAACAAAACAAAACAAACAAAACAAAACAAAACAAAAAAAACGAATGTCATGCGCGCACATTCATTTTGAAACGGGTGAAGTTGACTCTGTTTCTGTATCTTTCATTCCCCCGTTTTCTGTCTCATTTCTTTCTTTTTTTTTTTTCTCCTTCTTTCGTTCTTTGCTTGATCTCTTTCCATTTGTTCTCTCTCTTTTTAATACAAGCGAAAGTGCTTTGAAGAAGCAAGCCCGCAAGACTTATTCGCCCATTTTTACCGCGCGACCCAAAAAATATCTTTTAAATTGGTTCTGGTGTTGCAGTAACGGTGCCGTCAGTATCTAAGCACTGTGATTGGATTAGGATGGTTACATACACTGTGACTGGGTCAAATGATGTCCAATCCACTCGTGCCAAAAACGGATAAAAAGTGCTTTACAAAATAAGAAATACCTTTATTGACACCATAGCCAACGATAGACCATGATTTACCAGACCCAGTCTGTCCATATGCAAAGAGAGTGCTGTTATAACCATCCCATGCATTCTGAAGAACCGTCTTCCCAACATCATCATACACTTTTCTCTGTCAAACACAAAGGCATAACATTGAGTAAAATAATTAACACCGCACCGTTCATTTTATTCAATTATATGCCGCACATAAAATGGCGGCCGTGGATCAAGACCCCAGGAATGCGTGCACAAGGTTTCTACCACGTCTATTCCCTGCTAGCAGAGTCACACTTAACGTTAGGGAAAAATAGGACTCTGCTCGCAGGGAACCGAGTCTGATGTATGTAGTAGTTTTTTTACTCAATCAGAGCACGCTAGAATCTTTTTAAGGGCCCATTTACACGGGCAATTTTTTCTGCGATAAGCACTGCGATTCTAGATACAAAATCGTGCGTGTAATAAACTACCGGCGATTGTAATGTGATTTTCTAAATTCACGTCGCTGATGAATCGCCGCTGTTTCAAACATATGCAAATTTGTGCGATTTTGTGGCGATTCGCACTCAAATCGCCACTCATGCTTAAACGCAGAAAAAAATCGCTTGTGTAAACAGGCCTTAAAATAGAAAGACCCACTAATAGGAAATCGAAACTGTGATGTACACAAATAAAGGACTCATTCTCATCCGTTTACTTCGCTTTCATTCACCGACATGTGCGGCAATCGATGAAAGCGTTTTAGAAGCGTTTTAGTTTGGATAAGAAAAAATATGCTTCGGGGAATTGGCGCAAATATTACTTTAACGCACGCACACATTGGGTCAAACAAAAACAAAGATTTAGAAAAAAGTGTTTAAGGGTGAGCAAGGCATTTTTTTTAAAAAAAAGAATGGATGTATTTTTGAATTTTGAATGTTGCGCTTTTAAAAGAAAATTGCGCAAGCAAATTAGTGAAATGGAAGAAAAGTATTATCTTTAAAACAGAAAACAAGGGGGAAAAAAAGAATGAAAGATTACGAAAAATGAAAAAATAAGAGAAATGAAAATATGGGAACTTAAAAGCCTGGTTTTCACTAGCGACGGAAGGATAAACGGAAGCGTAAGCAGAAGCATAAGATCGTTATGTTTAGTGAAAATGAATACGACGGAAGCACAAGGGGAAAAACGGAAGCCTCGCTTTTGTGCATGAAATTCTAAAATGGAGGGAAATGAGAATCTAGAAGTTATACTATTACTATTATTAATAATCGTTACTCGACGTAAAAAAAGGAGAATAGAGGCAAACAAGAGAAGGAGGAAAAGGTTTTGGACCAGGGATGTCTTTTTAAAGCGCAAGACTCATGTGGAGTTCTCAACCCTTGTTAAAGAGTTACAGTGTGGTGATAGAGAATTATTCTTTAGGTAAGCTTGAAAAAGAAATTTAAAGCACTCAATTCAAGGCTACAAGTCCGCCATTTTGTTTGCCGTGCAAAGGACTGGGTACCAGAATTTTGATTGGCTGAGGACCGGAAGCTTCTGCATATCAGCGACGGAAGCATAACGATTTGGTTTTCACTAGCGACAGAAGCACGGAAGCAGAAGCAGAAGCATAAGAAAAAGGAAACCTTCCGTTCCTTCTGCTTATGCTTCCGTCGATGTTACGCTTCTGCTTATGTCTCCGTTTTTTGATTTTCACTGGAACATAAGCCGTCTTACGCTTCCGTTTATGCTTCCGCTTATGCTTCCGTCGCTAGTGAAAACCAGGCTTAACTAGGAAAATTAGTTTTAGCTAGACAAGCAAAAATAAATGGATAAAACAAAAGTATATGAATATAAGTATATGAATTTTATTTAAGATAGAAATATATTTAAGAAAGTCGATTTAATCTAAGTTAGCAATAGAAACACTCTGCTACGCCTTGTGTTCCTAAACTTGCCTTTCTCGGGCAAGAAAAAAAGAAAAGAAAAGAATAAAGAATAAAGAAATAAATTGTAGAATTGAAGTGCCGTGTCTGTTTAGGTCACCCGTCCTTAGTTCTGACTCATTCTGACTTCACCAACCGGGCTTGACTCACTGTCTTCAAAGACCAAGTGTTTTCCTCTGGATCACGGATTCAGTCAGTTGGCATAATAATATACCTAGCTATAGGAACAACAGATTTTGTTCCATCGAAGCCACGTATGTGACATCTCTTTAGTACACTAATCAAAACTTTACCTCGCACGGCACGGGAACCCTTTCATGTTTTACACATGTATACGAAATCTACAGACTGCTATCTTGGGAATAAAGAGTTGATGCAACGATAGAAGATTTGCAATTTACTTGGGTGTGCCCATGTACCTCATGATCAAAAAAGAACAAAAGAAAGAAAGAAAAAAAAAAAGGGAATTGAAGTGCCGTGTATCTATAGGTCACCCATCCCAGTTCTGACCAGACCAAACGGGCGTGACTCCCTGTCTTCAAAGACCACGTTTTTTCCACTGGACCACGGATTCAGTCAATTAGCATAATAAGGCCATTGAAAACAATGCATCTAGATAGACTAGATTATTTTCTCTTCAACGTCATCGTGAATAGCATGTAGAGCAAGGGTTTAGCCGTGAAACGGTCTGGGGGCCGGCTATACTCTCCCCTGATGCCTGCGGGCATGAACTCTTTGTGGGCGATTCCACCACGGGTACCGTAAGGACAGAAGGGCACTTAAATCGCTCGTCACTAGTCTGAGGAGTCCATACTGCGCCTCAGCTCTGCGGATGTCTCGGGGGTATGGCAGTGCCTTTATATTTTGGAATTAATTAGAAAATTATCTTGGAAAGTCTAGGTTCGAATCCTGTCAGAACCAAATTTTTATTTATCGAATTTTTTCATCTCTATACTTGCTTTTTCTACATCTTCCAGCGTGTTGTTAATTATATATCACATTACAGAGACACGCGGACGCATTTTATATTGCTTGACTTAAGACTCGTGCTATTTGCTTGGCCATTATTTCTTTTTCACAGGCAACGCTTGAGAAGATAAATAACTATGAATGCCTCCTTCCCAGAAAGATTAAAATAGGAATACATTCAATTTAGCAAACTAGATGGAACTTGGAACTGTTAGCCTGGGGTGACAGCTTTGACTCATCTTCCCAGTCAAAATATACTACCTTGTGATTGTGTGCTTAAATTATAGATTGCAGTTTAGCCTAAGGAAAAATTACTGGATGCTGGGGGTAGGGGGTCAGTAAGGACTACTTTGCCCTTATTATGCGTCAGTCATTATTATTTAGAAGGACAAGAACTATCCAGGAAGTGGGAGGGGCCAATAGAGAATAGAGGAGAGGTGAGCTTTATCAGAGAGGTTTAAGCCAGTCACAATGAAGTATTCCTGCTAATGATTCTTGGTTTGCAATCATTCCCAAGAGAGCAAAATAACAAAAGGCATGTCTGCCATGTTGGAAGATATAGCAAAGGAATTCATTAAAAATCTTTTGTCAAATTCTTCCAACATGGCGACTATTGCAAACCAAGAATAGCATTTTCATCTCTATCTCCTTTACCATCCTGGTCTTCCTAACTTTTCTTTATATTTCTTAGAATACATTACTATATTCACTGACCTGGTCTGCATAGTGAGGTTCAGTTGGTCCTAGGTACCCAGTATCATCTTCCTTAAAGCCATCATGTGACCAGTAGCTGTAATCAAAAGTAAAGCTCCTTGGTTCTTCATTTGGGTCTTCAGGATTGATAAGCTTGGTAGTGTTACCAGACATCTGGACAATGAGAGTAGCATTCTTTGCTTTCTCTCGTTTATTGTGTGAAGCATTAAAGAAAATGATAAAGAATCTTATAAAGTAACCATACATGCATAATAATGACTTGTTGATTGAGGATTACTAGTATGATTGACTGCTTATTGATGATGATGATGATGATGATGGTGGTGGTGGTGGTGGTGGCAATGGTCTGTAGTATCATGATGCTAATGATAGTGATGATGATGATGGTGGTGGTGATCATCATCATCATGGTGATGATGATGATGGTGATGATGATGATGGTGATGATGATGATGGTGATGATGATGATGGTGATGATGATGATGACATCATCAAACAGAACAAGCATGTTTCTCTTTAAAACAATCAGTGAATTCTTTTAACCAGTACCATACATATACACTTCCTTTCCTTTAAAAAGGCAAAAAAAGGCAAAAGATAAAAAGAATTTTGGATTTAAATATTTCTACTGACACTCACCCACACCAAGACTCCTAGATTAATGGTACATGTATTTTGTAGGAAATTAGTCTTCTGATATCATCAGATTTAATAGCCCTGCAGGTAATAATGGACTCAGGATATTACTGACTTCCTGTATGTGTATATACTTAATTGATTTGAAGCCTTCAAAAATAAGATTGAATTTCAATATTGGTCAGGAAAAATTGGCAAAATGCCCTAGAATTTTTGATAGCCTCGATAGCCTTTTTTTCATTTTAAATACCAAAGAAAAAAAAAGGAAAAGACGAGAAGCAATAGAGAAATGAGTTTATATTTTTAAGAAAGCACAGAACTGACAAAAACGAAAAATGGAAGATACAATTTGGGTTCAGTTTTTAAGAAAATATTGATAAAAACCTTATAAAAACAATACAATCCCCATACTAATATACACACTATTTTTCTAAACATAGGACCTTATCGAGATATATATTTAAAAGTAACAATTCTAATTGATATTCCAATTGGAAAATCAATGTCGTTCAAATTTAATCTTAACTCAGGAATTTTGTAATGCGAGTATTTCTTTTGATCTGTTAAGAATAAGGTCAGAGAAAACTTCATCTCTAAGACAATAATAACGACCAAGTTAGCCATAAAGTACGCTTTTATAATTTATCTAAACGGTATATACAGTATATATATAGCTGCATGCGCGGTTATGAAGTGAAATTATAGAAAATCATTTCTAGGGTCATACATCAAGTAAATGCTAAACAACGCATGAAACAGCTTTAAAGGATATAAATGGTCGAACACGTACGGCAACCTTTACGTTTTCTGCCATCGTTTAACTCGTTATTTTTGGAGTGATTTATGGAACTTTGTAGTGACACTCGTTCAGTCTTGCTTGCGAAGTCCAATAACTGATTCAGATGGAAAACTTGTCTCTTAAAAAACTCGATTAGAATGCAGATCTGCAAGAATTCGAGTTCAATATTAACTTTACGGTAGTGTTTTTGGAGAAGATTAGTCGAGCTATAGAAATAACAGCCTTGTTGCCATGATAATATAATACACTGTCATAATGCCTCTGTAAACATACCGGATACCACAGGGAACCCAACCAAATCAAGTGAGTGATTCCATTCCATTTTTCAAATTTCTTTCTTTTTAAGATTTAGTTTTTAAACCCCTTTTAAGGACAACTTCGACTTTACAAATCCAATCTTTTTGCATTTTAGATTTTCTTTATACTTACAAGACACTGAAATTTGAATTAACTCTTACCAGCTTTGTTTCCATGGAAACACCATAAATATTTTGTTTTCTAATTAACTCTTTCTTTTTGATTTTGGCAATCAAATTTACTTAAAGTTTCAAAATCAAGCGAGTATTTAAGGTCCATTTCCAAAAGCTTACACAAATGTGAGAAATATAAGAAATAATTTTTTTTTTAAATGCTGGCAAGTATAAACATTTGGCATTTAAGGGTCACACTTCTTCGCTATTTAATCGGAAATTACATAATAATTATATTGGTAAAAATTAAAATATGCTAATTGGTTGATGGACTGAGAAAAGTTGGTTTTTCTTTCAGCTTCATAACTATATAATGGCAATATTATGTCCTTGTCTTCCCTCATGATTTCCAGTTGCTTTTGCAACTCCTCAACCCAGAATAGGAATAAAGAGAAAAAACTTTAATTTCAGTAAAATTGAAAATTGAAAATTGCTATGGTAATGAAATCGAGGCTTTGGCTAGGACTGGACTCACTCAACCACTTCCTGGGAAAGGCCTATTCTGATCTCCCTCTAATGATGGACATGTGGATATTTTCTAGAATAACACAATGAATACATTAGACACAATTGAAAATAAATAAGTAACTTTTAAAAAAGATTTGGTTTCTATGTAGTAAAAAAAATGGTACTAATCTGACTCATCTCTATATTGTTTTAATTTATTGACATTTCTTACATGAAAATACACTACAATAATTTCACACATCACTCAATTTATAAATAAAATAAACTAAATCAGTTTCTTTAAGTGCTAGCTGCAACTCCTCCTTGGCTCTGAAGTTGAGCTTGAATCTTCATGTTCATGGTTTCCATTACAACTGTGGAAAAAAATCAAAACGTCTTGTTTTTCACTGGGAAATGTAAGGTGGCAGTGGAATTTGTAAGGGAACCCCCTCCTTGCAGTTGAGGGGTGAATTCACATAAAGAGGGAAACTACAGTAAGTGTAGAGTAAAGTTCATTAAAACTTTGATTTAAAATTGATATGCCAAGCTAATCAGCTAACCTTGTCTCATCTTGTGCTTTTCTATCAATAGTGGCTGAAGTTTCTCTATTTGACTGGTTACAAAATCCATTTTTCTTTGGAAATAAGCTTCTGCATCTTTAAGATTCTGATAACATATCAATATATCATGAAATATTTTTAGTATCATAGTAGTAAAATGTTGTAAGGAAATCCTTGGCGTAGCTATATTCCTTATTGTTATAACATTAAGCAAAAAGTGCCTTAAAGAGGGCAAACAAAGGCATATTTTGCATTCATTCACAAGTACATGCATTGTACTGTCTACATAATACATCTATAAGCATGTGTCTATGTACATATTCTTTGTTTGCACTTTATGTCATTATGGCCATGTTGGTGGTAATTAAACAAGATTTCTTATTATGTCCTTTTGTCTGTAACACCAACATGGCCACCATGTTTGTCTTTTTGGTTCAATCAAAATAGTATTATGTAATAAAACAACACAGTGCTTACATGTAACCTTAATGGTAGTCCCAGGGGGGGGACTCCAGGGTAAAAGTATCGGGTATGCTCCTCGTATCTCTTAGGAGTAAAAATCAGTGATTTGGTATCTGTTAGGGTGTTAAAACTGAGGTTTAGAATTTCAGAATTCCCTGGTATGCTTTAGGGTATCGAAAACAGGAAAGCTCATCCCTTTTCGCGGTGGGGTTTATGTTTATAGTTACGGAGAGCTTAGGCGCTTTAATACCAGAAATACTTCAACAGTCTTTTAATCCAATTTTATTCCTTTACAGGTTAAAAATCGCCCAGCCACACCCTTTTTAAAAGACTTCTGGTATCTTTTAGGGGTATTTTTGAAAATTTCCAAAGAGCATACCCAATACTTTTACCCTGGAAAGCCCCCCGGGTGGTAGTCCACTAGTAAAGTGACTGTACTACATTATTATTTATTCAGTAGACCTTATTCGCTTGGGCATATTTGTTTTCCCAATACAGGTCACGTGTCATTCCTTTGGGACTTTTTCCTTTGTTTAATGATAACGCTTGAGAAGATACATTAATATGAATAAACCTCAAACAAAGAATCTTATTCCCAAGAGGTCTGTATTGGGAAAACATTACGCCCAAGGGAATAAGGTCTATTCTTACTTTTTCAGCAAAGTAACCAGTACCAATATCAACGATAACTGATATAATGTTTTCTAAAGTACCAGGAACATACATCTACAATTATTGATCAAGGATAACACAAGATTTATAGTTTCTGTTAAAAACAATTACACAAATGTATTTAAAGCTCTTTTTTAAAATATTGAAGGCTGCCAATAACATTCTTTAATATCTTAATAGTAAAGCATAATCAATAAACTGAAAGGATACAGAACCACTTAGTGGGACCAAAATTTCCTTTCCTGAAAATGAAGTAAAGCAAAGTACATAGTGAAAAAAAGTGAAAAAATGACCACCCCTCCCCTCCCCCTAATTAAAGGGGTCTAAAATGCCTGCAAATTTGAAATTTACTGAGAAACTCTTGTGAAAGGTAGGAAATTATCTATTTTAAAAAAGTTTAAAGTTGAACCAATTTTTGTACACATTTTCATCCTATTTAAGCTTAAGTAAGCTTATTAAATTGAGATGGCTTGAGAAATTTCATATTTTTGCACGCTTCTTTCAAGCCCTTCCGTATTCAAATAATCTCAATACTATAGCAGTTCAATAATAATCTTAATACTTAAGTATTTTCTTTTTTACCTGTGTCTTTAGTGGACAATTTAATAACATTTTCCTTGGAATCTTTGAACTTCTGTTGAGCTATTTTCAACTGGCCCATGGAATCACTCAGCATTTTTATCTCCTACACACAAAATAAATGAACTTGAGATAATAAAACTAAGCAAATATAGTCTAAAGACTTTGTTTTAGTCTTTCTACCTCTTCTAGCTGTCCTCTAAGAGCTTCAAGATGAGGAATTGCAAGCTGACTTATCTCAACTGTCTGCGCCATTTTGATTTTAGTGTATCTGACACAGGAAGCCCGCTACCTCACCCTGTCGCGCGCCCTCACGAATAAAAATATATAAATTATACAAAATATATAAGTAAAGTTAGTATAAGTAAATATAAATAAATAAGTAAATATTTTATATTTTATATGATTATACAAATTATTCAACATATATTCAAGGACATAGGAGCGCAATTTAAGGTGGGGAGGCTAAAATGCAAATTTTCTTCTAAGCATTGAGCTTTTGAAGGTTTGCTTCTATACTTAAATCTTTGTGTTGAAACTAAATATTCAAGTGGAACTTTAAAAATTATTGGGCAAAACCTAGGGGGGCTACATCCCTGTTAGCTTCCTGGCACCTACGTCCTTGTCATTCATTTTTTCATCTCTTCGAGTTCTCGGGTTTTCCTCCCTCCGTAAAAATCAACATGTGAGCTGAGAGTTGTATGCTTAAAACAGTTAATGTAGTGGTAGTGTG
>WUAP02131044.1:0-13857 GCA_015163945.2 Stichodactyla helianthus | reverse complement strand
TTCGTTGGCACATTCAGATTCCTTTTTAAGAACAAAAGCTAGGTCTCAATTTCGTTACTGATAAGTATGACTAGTTAGATAGGTATGACTGGATGTTCTTCTTATGATGAAACTGATGTTCAGCTTCTTTTTAGGTTTGGAGGAAGTTAGACTCTCGCATCACTGACGCAGCCAACGAATCTAAAGACAATGTCAAATACTTGTACACTTTAGAGAAGGCATGTGAACCACTGTACCGCGCTAACCCGGTGAGTTATCAAGGTTGCTTTCTGGTATTAAAACTACGTGAAATCTACTTGGCTAAAATGGGAATCTACCACCTAACCTAGCTACCACTAACCGTGTTAGTTTCGTACACCTGGTAATGTAGTTAGAGCAGATTTCGCATGACTGTGAAAAAGTCGCGGCAAGAACACGGCGCGGACACGGTCAAGGCGCGGCAAGGAACTTTGAAATCCTAGAAAACATCACGGTCGCGGCAAGGCACGCTTACGGCACTGACCGTGCCGCGACTTTTCCACAGTCATACGAAATCTGCTCTATACTAATCTGATTTGTGACGTAGGCTGGTATGATCGAGTGCATAGCAGTTCTCATCAATTCTATCCAAATGATCCATGCAATATCAAGGTACTACAACACACCCCAGCGCATGACAGCTTTATTCATCAAGGTTAGTATATACATTGGAACATTTAGGATTATTTAGACCTGCATAAGTTTTATTGCTAAAGCGGATTTCGTGACTAAACTGAGGAAACGTAAGGCTTGGACACACGATGCGACGTTGCCTGGGACGTTGCTTGCAACGGGTTTTTTAAGGGGATGTCACACGTAATGGACTTTGCTTGCAACATCGCCACAAATTTGTTGTCGGTGACTTCGCAAAAGTAGAACTCCTTTTTACTTCTCATACGATTCGCCGACGACATTGCGCGCAACAGTTGCACGGGTGGAAACTTGGTGCATTTTAGTCCGTTGAATGCAACGACCTAGGTAACGCCGAATCGTGTGCCCGACCCTGTTCTGTCACAACACGTACAAACACGGTATGTAGTAACATTGACATGGCCTCCCACACGTTTACGGCAAGTGCCATTCGTTTGCCATGCATACGGAATCCCTCCATAAAGCAAAGCTTGGTGTGTTTGTTGTGGGGAGGGGGTGTTACACTATCACGTGTATGAAGAGCTGCTTGTGACTTGGAGTCTTTTTCTCCGGGCTTTCCTACCACTCCAATTCCATCATAGAAGAAAGGTTTGTTACCTGACAACTTTCCTCGTAAACCAAGAACAGTATAAAGATAGAGAGCTTTTTAGCCAGCCGTTTTTATACTCATTTCTATTGGTGCACAGGTAACCAATCAGATGGTCAGGGCATGTAAGAACTTTGTGACTGACAGAGGATTAACGCGTGTCTGGGACCAACCACGTCAGCCTCTCATAGAAAAGCTCAAGATATGTCTCAGGCTCAACGAAGCCTACCAAACCTGCTTCCAGAAGACCAAAACAAAGATCTCTATGGACCCCAGTCAAAAACCTTTTGAATTCTCTGAAATGTCCATATTTGGAAAATTTGATGCCTTCTGTAGAAGAGTAATCAAGGTCAGTCATTAAAACTAAGAATGAAAAACAACTAATTAGATATCATCTCTATATTTCTAGCCACTGTTACATTGTTTTACACTCATTACGAAAACTAGACCCAAGGTTTTCTTTCAATTGAATGCATCTCTCGTCTTCCCCCTTGTGGACATCCAAACCTATCTTAAAACGAATTCTAGTGCGCGAACAAAAAATTAGTTGGATCATATAAAAGTTAGTATAGCAGCACCTTACAATAAGCATGCATTTGTACGCGTGTGTGTGTGAGAGAGAGGGGCGGCAACAAAATTACACAAGTCGCTTTGAAATAGTATTACTTTGTAGAACGGTATTGGATTAATAACTAAACTTTTGAATGAGAAACCTTTCTTAATAACTTTCCTTACACTTGCAGATCATCGAGGTTCTGAATGCACTCGAAACATTCTCAGTCCTTTCCAAGTCAAATATCGAAGGCATCGAATCAATGGCGTCCAAGTTTAATCATATCTATTCAACTTTACGAAAAAAGCCCTATGACCCGCTGGATCACAGACGACCTGACTTCGTTTCTGACTTCGCAGAGTTTAAACGCCAAATCACAGAACTAGAGGTAACTTTCCTAACGTTGCATTACCTTTGACTATGACATGCAAGGCAGTTTTTATTTAGTAAGGCCATAAGATGGATTGGCCATAAGATGGAACAGCGGGCTACCCCTTTTTGAGGTGAAATAACCCGTCCATACCCTTAGCTAAATCGTTGTATTACCTTTTTGCTGAAAAATAACTTTCTTCGTCTATTTTGTTCCCACAGTTTTGGGCCCATGAACCTCAATCCCTCCTGTGATATATAACCAGTTCCTAATCTATTTTCTATTCCCTCAATTTGCTTTCTTTGTCAGAATCACCTTCAAAACTTCATGAACTCGTCATTTGCCAAGTTCAAGTCTACTTCAAACGCCCTCGATTTACTTGTTAGGTAAGTAGGATAACCGTGGATAACCCGGTACACACTAGCTCAGGCAAGACCTTTTTTGTCCCTGGACCGTAAGAGTGGCTAAACTTACTTTGATTTAGATTCGAGAAGTTGGGAATTCCAAGACTAGAGGGGCCGATAGAGGATAAATATCAAGAGCTCTTGATGTCATTTGGAAAGGAAATCGAAATCGTTCGTAAGGTAAGTCTTCGAGACTTCTTTTTCTCTTGAAATAACAGATCTCGGAAAACAGTTCAAAATCGAATGAACCATTTGCGTGCCATTACTTGCAATATGTGGTAGCACACTCGCCTCTCACCTCTGGGTCTCGGGTTCCATTCCTGGACTCGGCATTTCATGTAAGTAGAATTCTTGTTGGGTCTCTTCCTTGATTCGAGGGTTTTTCTCCGGGTTCTTCGGTTTTCCTCCCTCCGAAAAACCCAACACGCTAAATTCCAATCCGATCTGAGTTAGCTGTGCCCTGACTATAAAATTGATTTTTTTTTCTGTGAATGAGAACAATATCTTCTACAATTGTTATTGTTGTCATAGATATATGCAGCCAATTGCAATAATCCTCCCTTGGCACGTGACCTGCCTCAGATCGCAGGAAGTATCAGTTGGTCCAGACAGCTCATGAGACATATCCGCGATCCGATGAACGTGTTTGAGGGACACCCGTCATGTCTTAAAACTAAAGAGGCTAGAGTTATCATCAAGAATTTTAATCGTATGGCAACAGTTCTTGTGGAGTTTGAGATGAAGTATCATCGTGCATGGATGGAAGAAGTTGAGACTGCCAGAAGTGGTATGATGCTCTTTTATATTTAAAGAGTGCGGCAAGTTTATCACATAGTTTTGGAAGTTGTTTTTCCGCTTCACAATGATTAAATCTCTTGCAAAGTAGGAATTTTTATTCTTCCTTCATTTCTACGTTCTTTCTTTCTTTCTTTCTTTCTTTCTTTCTTTCTTTCTTTCTTTCTTTCTCCCTTCTTTCCTTCCATCCTTCCTCTCTTTCTTATTCTCTTACTTCCTCCCTCCCTTCCTTCCTTCCTTCCTTCCTTCCTTCCTTCTTTCCTTCCTTCCTTCCTTCCTTCCTTCTTTCCTTCCTTCCTTCCTTCCTTCCTTCCTATTTTTGCTCATTCTTTCTTCTCCAAGGAAACATGCAAAGTTAGCCCAATTAGAATAGTTGCCCTCATACAAATACACTTTTCAAATGTATCTCGATAGGTTTGCAAGCATCGCTTTTGGTACGGGAGACCAACACACGAGAACTACTTGTGAACTTCGATCCTCAGCTCATCAAACTCATGCGAGAAACGGAATGTATGATGAAAATGAAGTTGGAAATTCCAGAAAACGCTAAACTAATGTTCATGAAACGCCACTTACTGAAAAGAACTGCTGATGACCTGAAGGTGAAACAGATAGCAGAAACTAAAGTGATATTAAGTGGTATTCGCCTCTCTCGAATCGAGCAGAGGACTGGCTTTCAGTCGAGTGCGCAAAGCATCTATGGATTGTTTGGAAGGACACGGGAAAAAATGACGTCTGCACTAAATTTAAAGTGTTTAAACGTGTTCGAAGAAAGCAATTTTATAAAGGAAGAAGACATCCAGAAACAAAATTTCCTAGAGAATCAATAAGAACAGTGTAGTGTGGTTCAGTTGAGGAGATGGCTACTGTGCAGAGAAGCAAAAGCTTCAGGCAGAAAGAAAGGGGGGGGGAGAAAGAAAAAAAAACAAAGAAAAGAAAAGAAAAGAAAAAGAAAAAAGAAAAGAAGAGTAAAAGAAAGAAGTAAAGAACTGAAAATGTGACCATTTCGGGATTCGAACCCGGGTCTACCACGGTAATTCATTCAAAAATACTGTGAACACACTGACCATACCCCCGAGACATTCCCTTGAAAGCTGAGGCGCAGTATGGACTTCCGAGCTTGACCGGCGATTAAGTGCCGTTCCGTCATCTTAGGGGTTAGAAGTCTTTGCCCGAAGGCATCAGGGGAGAGGCTGGCCGGATCCCAGACCATATGCGACCAACCCCTTGCTCTAACCACGGTTCACGTTGATTTGAAAGAGAAAAATAACCTAGTCTTTGTGGTGCATTGTTTTTGCATGCATTATTGTGGTAATTCTTTAAAAGAGATAGAGCAATGGTCTAATGCGTTATGTTTTCAGACAGTTAGTCAAGCCCATTTGGGCTGGGTTAGTACTCGGATGGGTGACCACTGATAGCAACTTGGTGAATTCAGAACTTTTCTTTTTTATCTTTGATTTTATCTTCGATTTTATCTTTCTTTCTTCAAAAAAAATCTGCTGTTATTGATTCTGAGCATCTAGTCCTTACCAATTTGAACAACACTCGTCTATATTCCTTATTTTCCTTGTATTTCTTGTAATTCCTGTCCCCCCAAATAATCCACAGGTACTTTGCGAACTCGACTAGAAACTAGTCCTCCGCTCGATTCGGGAAAGGCGAATTACAGTCAAACTAAGAAAACCGTGGGCACACCTAAAATACTGTCTGGAATGTTAAGCTTCGTACTCTGACCAATCACATGCGAGAATTTCAAATTACGAATGAATTTATTCTCGCATGTGATTGGTCAGAACACGATGCTTAATGTTCCACACATATTTTGGGTGCTCACGGTTTTCTTATATAGTTTAACTGTAAGGGAATCAAGGATGGCACAGCGGTAGTACACTCACCTCTGGGGTCTCGGGTTCGGTTCGTGGACTCGGCTTTCATGTGAGTAGAGTTATTGTTGGATTTCTTCATTGATTCAAGGGTTTTTCTCCGGGTTTACCGTTTTCCTTCTCCCCGCAAAACCCAGTACGGTAATATTCCAATAGACATGCAATATTCACGATAGTCGCCATGAGGGTTTTCATCTTGTAATGCAAATTAGCCATGAGGTCTTCCAGGGGGCAAACATTGGAAAAACAACTAGTTTTACAAAAATCAACAAATTTCAAAAATCAAATTCAGGGGTTTTTTGTTTTTCTTCTTTTCTTTTTTCTTTTTTCTCTTTCTTTTTCTTTATTTTTTCCCCGACAAACCTTATCCAAATGCGAAAGTATGTTATGCGGGCGGTTGACAGGTTGAAATCGATCCCCGATTTTAAGTTGTTTGCCCCCTCGGAAACCACGTGACAAACAAGGCGGCTATCGTGAATATGGACAATTCAATCTGTGGGTTGGCCGTGCCAATGTGCCCTGACTTAGTTGAGCCCAGATTGTTTCAAGGTTCAATAAAATTCAGTTACTTGAATCTTATTTTGACCTTACTGACATATATGATGAAGAAATAATGATACAAAGAATGACTCGTTTTCACGTAAAAGATGATGATAGAAGACGTTAAGAAAGTGAAAGACAAGATTCCAAGCATCTTCCAACCCTTGATGTCTCCACACATCGAGAGGGTGAGTAATACATACTGAATTCGCCATAACAGGTACGGCCGAGCGACTCTAAAAAGAGTGAAGGGGGGCTAGCTTAATAAATCCTTACCACTTTATAATAGAGCATGTATGTCATTCTCGTAAAAAGTGAGGGGGGTTTATCTCCCCCCCGTCTCCACCGTCCCTGCATACCCCAGTCTTTCATTCCTCTACCCACTATCCAAACAAAACTAATTAATTAGTCCAAAATGATTTCTTGTTTGGCTTGGTAATTCCATATAATTAATCATGCCTTATACGCCACTGGTGTTGTCTGCACCAAAGTTAGACTAAAATATAATGCACTTGGTTTGTCTAAACTGAATAAAGGCATTTCTTCATGTAGTTTAGTTTCTCTGAGCTTCACAAAGATTTAATATTATGCAACAGGTTGAAGCCGCTATTAGTCCCGGCGTGTTTATGCTAAACTGGAACTCCCTGAACATTCAAGTCTACATGAAAAACGTGTATGCAAGACTTCGACAGGTTGATTTACTTGTCAAGCAGGTACGCCGTCCTTCCCCCTCCCCCATAATGATCTCCTCCAGCCTACTTGCACAACATGGGTCATCTCCTTGCCTTACCTTCCATAAGCCCACATTTACCTTACGACAGGAAAAAGTATGAGGAGCATCGTGATGAAAGTGCTTGTAGTTTTTATCGATGGAACTTCTAAAACTCGGGTTCGTACGTGATCTTAGAGTCTTCATCTTTCTCTCCGGTGCTTGGTGGGTTTTTTGGTTTTCTCTCGCAATTCCAAAGCCATTTGCAGTCATTAGAGGCATAGCCATTTCAAGGAATGTCACGTACTATGTCAAAAACCTACCCCCTCATAAAATACTGATACTAAAGCTATTGTGTTGTCTTTGAAGTTAAATGACATCAGAGATGCGAGAATCGATGCTGTATTGGATGACATGAGCAGCATGACACTGTGTGAACTGCCAGGCGACGATCCATGGACGACAGAAGAATTCTTAACCAGGACAAAGGTATTCCAAATGTCACTGTCATCATCATCATCATCATCATCATCATCATCATGGTCATTATGATCGTCATGGTTCTAAATTTTCGCGGTGGTGCGACGTCCGCTGCGTCGTTGCACGGGAAATTGCACCGTGTGTCCAAGCGTGCAACTGTTGTGCGCGACGTCGCCGGAGACGTAGAAAGAAGTTCTACTTTTGCGACGTCGCGTTAAACAGTTTGCAAACAACGTCGCATCGTGTGTCCGAGCCTTTAGGATATGCCTTATTATTCAGACACACAAAATCCAAATTATTTTACAAATTATGCAAATGATTTTCATGCTGAAAATATGTCAAAAATGTTAATTTTTGGAGGGATGCAGCACCTATAAACCTCTCTGAATTGACTGTGCGCGTCAATTTAGTCTGAGACTGCCTACGTTGTCGGCATTATTCAAGCGCAGGCCGCCGGCCGCCGGCAACGCTATGCATGCATACAAAGTGCACGCAGTTAACCATTGTAGGCAATGCCGTGCCCAGCTGCAGCACCAGTTATCAGCTACAATGATCTTAATTGTTACCCTTATATGACATTAGAAAACCTGTGCGTCCATGGGTAAGATTCTTGACACATTGAGCTTACGCGTCGAAGGTGCCGTGTACGAAATCGTTGACATTTTCAAGCAATCACTGGAAGATATCGGCATCACTGAACTGGGCGCCAAAGCAAAGACTGTCGAGAAAGAAAAGGAAAAGAAACAAGACAGTAAAGAAGGCAAGGACAAAGAACCGCCTAGAGAGAAGACTCCTAAGCCCACGGACGAGAAAACACTGGAAGAAGAGATAGAAGAACTGATATTGTACTTCAATCACAGGACATTCGAAGCTCTTCTTAAATCTACTAGAAGTGCGCTAGATGGCATTAAACGACGCGTGTTTTGTACGAGGTATGGAAAGGCAGATAAGATTTCAACTAGTACAACTTAGGAAGGGGGTTCTGAATTAAAGAGTTCTCGTTTGACTAGTAAAATTGACAGCGCCAATCACAAGGCTTGACATTAATGCTCACCCATTGAAAAGACTTTGACACGGCACTATTACGGCCGGCTCTAGTCGCCTTATGTACCAATTTCAAACATTAAAAGCATATTATTGATATTTATTGCATTGGTTAATAATGCACTAAATGCAATCAAAATTGAAAAGTGAGGCTTCTTGGAGAGCCTATTCTTTCTTACATGTGATTTTACACCATCATATCGCTGAGGATAACGTTTCTTCTTTTATTGTCTTCAGCTCTACAAGATCATTCTCCAAAGGAGGCTTCTTTGCCTCAGGTATAGGTCCGTCCAGTTACATCAAAGGACCATTTTTCAAGGCGGAAATTACCTTGGCTATACCTCAAGTGGTGAGAATTACAAGGGCATGACTTAGGGTCATGATCAGAATTTTGTCTAAAGTGGGAGAAGAAGAAGAAGGAAAATAAAGAACCCAACTTCTCTTTTTTCTTTCCTCACAGATCATCAGTCCGTCTTTAGAAGACATCCAACAGACATTGAACAAAGCTTCACAGTCTGTTTTAGAAGTCAGCCGATCTGTAGCCCAGTGGGGTCAGAAACGATATAAGTGCTTTATGATCATAGCAGAAGGAGACAATCGTCTGGGGCACAGCAGGAAGACAGAACGAGCATCAGAATCTAGTAAGAAAATCCATCAATGCACATCGTCTGTAGGCTAATTCTCTTGGTGTTAAGCCATAACCTAAGTTGCTGACCCCTCCCCTCCCCTCCCCCTTATGTCATGTAATCAGAAGAGGGGTGGGGTGGGGTATGGAAAAGGCATCAAGTCAGTAGGAGATAGATGGGAAGTGGAAAGAAGATAGGTTTGGGTTAGCCGAGGGTTAGTTAAAGGACCTTTTGTCTTCTGTATATAAATAACTTTATTGTTATTCTTTACGTTTTTTGACTTGATAATGACGTTTGAAACGTCGAAACGTCGTCTCTTATCGCTAAATTTCATGTTAAGTCTCTTAACAAAAACCTTTTTCGTATAGAGGTTTTGCAAGACCACGTGACGCAGCCATGTTGTATGGCAGAACAATAGAATCTCTTTCCCCTAAGGGATTGAATTCTTTCTCATGTAAGACGACTTTATTGTTTCTGCCATCCAACATGGCTGCCGTACAAAACCTCTATTGTTAAAGGAGACTAAATGCGTTGGGTTGTCTCTTTCTCAATAGAGGAAGAACTGCCTCCAACCAAGCTAAAGAATCACTTCAAAAGCATTTCTGAACACAAGGATATCACGAAACTTCTAATGATCATTACTTCTTCAATAAGTTCTACAAAAGCTGAAGTCATCAAATGCCTAGAGCAGTTTAATGTTTATCAGCATATCTGGGAAGGCAATAAAGAAAATGTTGTCAAGGTAGCACATTCTATTTTTCTCCCATTTTTCTGATTTTTCTTCCTTCCCAAACGAGTGCAGTTGGGATTCCCTTTCCACACAGCAAAACCAATTTCCGTGTTCTCTTCGATTAGGAGTTTGCAGCGACCGATCCTTTACTGTCTGAATTCAAAAGCGAGATCTTGAGATATCAATCACTGGAACAAGAAATCGATAATATTTCGCCGACATTTCGTGTTGGTCATGGTGCGATCGAACTTTACTCGGGTAAGTGGTTCTTCCCCTTTTTTGCTTTGTTTTGCATTTGCCTTTTTGAATAATTTTTAGTGTAATGCTTTCTTATTTTAGACTACATTTCATTTCTTAAGGTTTTTTTTTTCTTCACTCTTAAAACGCTAAAGAAGATTTAAGAAGATTTTGCTTCAATATACATACGCCTCGAGAGACATGAAATTGGAAATTAGAGCAGATATATTTCGTATGACTGTAAAAAAGATCGCGGCACGATCGGTGCCGTAAGCGTGCCTTGCCGCGACCTTGATTTTTTCTAGTATTATGACGTGCCTTGTCGTGCCTTGACCGTGTGTTTAGTGTCGTGAGTTTTTCACAGTCATACGAAAATCTGCTCTATCGCGCATGTTTAAAGTAAGGGTCTATTAACTAGTTAACATTTCATAACAATTTTAATGATCTTAATGCAACACAGAATCATTTAAGATTGCTTTGACGGTGGAAACCAAAGCATGGAAACTACTGTTTGGTCACAGTATCAACGACAAGTATCGAGTGTGTATGGATGAGATCACGCAGTTCCTATCTGACTACAGCAAGCGGCTAAGCAGACCCATCAATGACTTAGAGGACGTCAGAAGTGCAATGGCTGCTTTGGAAGATGTTCGACGGCATGAGATCAGAATCGATATGACTCTGGGACCTATTGAGGTGAGAATGATACTGTCACACATCTTTAACACCCAAGTTTAGGGCTATGCTACTATGATCCCTTTTGTAAATGGATTGCTATTTATAACAGTCATCTTTCTCACGCTACCATGTCAGTAGATAGAGATAACAGCAGCTCTTTTGATGATATCGACCGCTTACAGGGATACGAACCTCCCTTTAGACAAGGAAGGTCTATTGCTGGTTTAAATGTGACGTCACAGGGCGGTTTCAGCCCCAGAAATGGGGCCACAATTTTGACCCTGAGACGGCCCCTTCAGAATATGGCTATTTTGGCACTTCTGTATGGGGCCATTATCTTGGCTCTTATTTTGGGACTATTTTAGCCAAAACAGCACTAAATGTAATTCTACCAAATAAATACTTGGGGAGTCAGGATAGCATTATGTTCTATTTTGGCCTATTGCTGGGCCAAAACAGTCCTAATACAACTATACCAAAACGGCTTCTGTAGGGCCAAAATGGTATTTTGTTCCGTTTGACCCACCTCTGGGCCAAAATAGCATTACCCTAGAAAAGCCAAAATAGTTCTGTGGGGCCAAATTAGTCCTTTCAAATTTACTGTGCATAGCCACCATGTTGGTTGAACTTTATAAAAGATTTTTAATGGATTCTCTTGTTATATCAACCAACATGGCGGCTGTGATTTTGTTCTCTAGGGAATGATTGCAAACTACCTATAGTGACATCATCTCCCCACCCACTACCCCGCAAGGGAAACCCAAGAGACCCCCTGGAGATTCTTTCAGAAGCAAAAGTCCAATTATTCCCTGGGATAGGTACCACTACGGATGCAGTGATGGAGCGCACTGTTTATTGGTTGGCACATCTATAGCACATCTATAGCACATTTTTTTTTATTGTTGTTCCATTCAAATGTTCATTCAAATGTTCACTAGGAAGCATACTCTATGCTGAACAAGTTCGAAGTAGCTGTGGCTCGGGAAGAAGTAGAACGAGTGGATACACTCCGTTATTCCTTCGAAAAGCTTCTTTCTCAAGCGGTAAGGCAATTCCATATGATTCTAATAGGTTGAAGGGACTTGTCATAAATTAGCAGAGGGGGAGGGGGAGATTTCAAATAAAAGTCTAGAGCCGGCAGAAACAGGAATAAAATATCATGACCCTCCGCCTTGTGGATTTGGACTAGATTTTCATGCCACCCCCTTTTCAAGAATTTTAATACTTAATTTTATCCTGACTCGGCAAAATGTTGTGAGCCTCCTTCTTCCTTTTGTCTATTTTTAGATGACTCACCCTTTAGGAAGGCTCAAAAATGATGACCCTCCCCCTTTGTCCACCAAAATGTTTTAAACATGCCTCACACTACCAGTTAATGAAGGCGGTAGTGCTGTTCATGGCATCAGTTCTAATGAAGTTTCATGGTCTAATGAATCTTTGACTAGAGAGGCGTTCAGAGTCATTTGGTTGAAATTCAGCCCAAATTCAAAGCTGATCTACTGGAAAGTGTTGAAGTCTTCCAAAAGAATGTTGTCAGCTTCACTGATGATTATCTCACGGTATGTACATCGAAGATGTTATTTTAAAAAGTAAAGATTTCTTTGGGTAAGTCATCTCTTTATCTCTTTAAATCTTTTAAGATTAAAAACATTTTTGGGGGTTCAACTCTTTTCTAACGTCAAGGGAGGATTACTTTTTTTCGGGGGGAGGGGAGGGGGTAAGGGCGGTCCTAACGCTATTTGCTGAGGGCATTTTGAGGGACCAAGCCCGCACTTCCCACTCCCCAATAAGAACTTACCTTTCCTAGGCACATAGGAACAGTCATGTGATTCTTCTTATAGGCTGGACCAATGGTCAGTGGAATATTACCTCAAGAAGCAAGCGACAGATTAAGTGTATTCCAGGTATGATGCACAAATACTGAATTATTGTAATCAAGGCATTGAATTGAAAAACATAGCAGAACAACGAAAGGAAGGGAGGAGGATCAAAAGTGGATAAAGTACATAAGAGTGTTTGGTTCATAGATTAATACCGCAAGGTAACCTGTGAAGGCTTAAATAGATAGACCACTTGGACTGAATATGTCGTCTTGCCAAACTCTACAAACAAGCTAGGAAATGGCTGAATCTGGTTCTAAAGCCAGCTACTATGATTCCACTGAAGTTTATCTATGTATTTCCAAACTATTTCTAATTTGATTTTCAGAGCCGGTTTGACGCATTGTGGCGCAAATTTGTCACGTACAGTGGTGGAGAGCAATTGTTTGGTCTGGAAGTGACAGAATACCCCGATATTGTTCGTATCAAGAAGGAACTAGGCTTGCTCCAGAAGCTCTATGGTCTGTATAATGCTGTTATTGATGGTGTCAGTGGATACTATGATATTCTGTGGACTGAAGTGGACATTGAAAAGATCAACAGCGAGCTCTTAGACTTCCAAAACAGGTAAATATATTCTTTCGTATATTACTGAATGATTTGGGATGTTACACGGGACGATTCGCAATGACGATTTAACTTTTTCGCGATACGCTGTTGCGCGAAAAGTTGATACTGTGTAACATGCGAACCGTCCCCCGTAACATCATCTTTACACGGAATCAACTTTTTGTGCAACGGCGTATCGCCTCAAATCGTCGTTGCGAATCATCCCGTATAGCATTACCCTTATATATCTAAAGCTAATCAAATTCGCTGGACGTATACGGGGTTTGGGCGGGGGGAGGGGGGGGGGGGAGGGGGAAGGAGCGGGGGAGGATTAGGTGAAGGAAATAATCTTGTGTTTTATTCCTGATATTTCTGAAATGTCTTACTAAAGCACTTTTAAGATTTCCATTTTTTTCTTGGCATCTTCCTTTTCTCTTTTCTTCCATCCTTTTTTCCCTTTACTCCTCCATCCCTTCTTCTTTCCTTTGTTTTTCTTTTCTTCCCAACCTCTTTTTCTCCCTTTCATAGCAGATTTCTTTAATCAAAAGACCTTAAGGACTTTAAAGACTGAGGGCCACAAGTTAATCAGTTACCTCGTGTAATATCTGTCAAGTGTTACCCTCAATAAATAAAGTCGTTATTATTATTATTATTATTATTATTATTATTATTATTATTATTATTTCATACACTTTTCATATTATTTCAGGTGTCGCAAGCTTCCCAAGGCCCTCAAAGAATGGGATGCCTTTCTCGAGTTAAAGAAGACCATCGATGACTTCAGTGAGTCCTGTCCACTACTGGAGTTAATGGCGAACAAGGCAATGAAAGAAAGGCACTGGGAAAGACTAGCAAACCTAACAGGACACAAGTTTGATGTGGAGAATGAAAACTTCCAGCTTAGAAATATCATGGAGGCACCTCTTCTAAAGTACAAGGAAGATATTGAGGTAATTATTTGAATAAACTTTTGAAAATAATAATATCAATATATCTCTAGATAGACCTCTTTATCTAAGAAAAACACAGAAATAATGCTCAAGGGAATTGTAGCGGCCGACACGGCGAATTTAACTACGACGACCTATCGCGCGTGAAGACACATCAAGAGAATTCGGGAATAT
>WUAP02131033.1:0-13858 GCA_015163945.2 Stichodactyla helianthus | reverse complement strand
AGTTTTACGGATCACTTTCGAGAGACAGACGATCTTGTAAAACCGTTCAGCACATCGATTGAACTGACTGATTTATATGAATAAAGAAAAGCTTAGAAAAGCCACACATTTTCTGTACTGTGTGAGCTATGATAAAATTCCCCGACTTTTCCCTGACTTTTGCTTAAATTCTAATTTTTTCCTGACTGGAAGTAGAATTACCCTGACCTTGAAAAACATTTTTTTCCTGACTTTTCCCTGAACTGTGTGGCAACCATGATGAATTGCACATCCCTGCATGGGGACGGCAAACAAACAATTACTAATAAAAGTATATCTGACTACATACCCTGAATTTTTTTTAAAAAATAATAAAAACTTATGGTTCCTTCATTTATCTTGAGATCAGCTTTACTGAAGCATTAAAATTAATCTGACAAATGAAAATTGTTTTAATTTGTAAACTGGAAATTTTTTCAAGTTTTTTTAGTGTCTTGTGATGCTGTGAAAGGCCTCTGGATGAGTAACTGAGTCAGCAATTACCTTGAAAGCAAAGTAGCCTATATATAACAGCCTCCCAATAAACCTCACTCTCCTGTCCATCACCTTGTGTATACACTATTTCATACAATGTTGCTGTAACCAAAAACGAGAAGCAACAAGCCAAGACCACAAAGGATGCTTAATTGTTAATAATTCATTCCACAAGCAGAAAATTATAGAGAAAAATTACATATTGCCATTGGATGGAAGGAATCGAACCCTACAGCTTTGGTTCACTAGTCCACAAGGACCACAATTCCTGCCAAGGGCATAATGCAAGTTTTCTTCATTTTGTATTCTGCAAAGCATAATGGTTACTAGCACATGCACTTTGTTTGCAGTTTTGGTATTGCATACTCATTGTGCATGCACCCTCACATCATGAATACAATATTATTGCAATTAATAAGCACCAATAGTTCCTCACAATTTTGGCTTCTTGGTTGTGGCTCTTTGGTCACAACAATGTTTTCTGACAGTACAATTGCAAGTGTACTATTTTATATGTATGACCACACTTACACTTGAGAAAGCAGTAAGGTAAGAACAGGTTTTGTTTTGTACACTTTTGTATCCCAACTTTAAAAACACTACAGCACCAGTCAGAAGACCAAGAGATGCAATCAGGTCTGCCAGTGATAGATGAAAGATTGGACGAATCTTGTAAAAAAGATTAGGAAATAGTAAATCAGGTAGATTTCTTTAAAGTTTCAAACTTTAAACCTAAGTAATATCATACCTCTGCATTGCCAATCTTTTTCTTCAGTATAGCAACAATAACTATTGACCCAGACCCAATTATGCTGCCAGAAAATAAATAAATAAATAAAACAGATGATTAATTAATACATATTCTAATGTAATTTAATTACTGTTTCAGTAAAGACTGAGTTTCAAAGACAGGGATAAGGAAATTAAAGTTTAGGAAAAAAATCATCTATTTAGAGTTTTTTTCATTCCTCTATATTTCATGTGTGAAATACAAAAGGATGAAATGTTTTATGTAATTCAAATTATGAATAATGAATAAGAAAAAACACAGGCAATTATAAATCAGTCACATACCCATGTGAAGTGTATCTAGTTCCAAGATTTCAACTTATTTCAGTTAGAGTGATGGCACTTATTTAACCCATGAAATAGATTTTATAGTCTAATAGAGATTAGTACAGTCATTGTCTAAGCTGTGTACAGTCATGACTAAAACATTCTTTTGTGCCGTTAAAAGTTCAAAGTTTTAGCCACCAAACTTCAATGTTTCTTGACAGTCTGACTCTTACGGTTTAAGTACGATTCTCTAAATAAATTCAATTTATTGAGTTTCTAGACTTGATCATGAGCTCAATAATGGGACAAAAGCCAGATAAAAAACAATTGCATCTGTACTGTAAGATATGTCTTTCTCCAAGTCTTGAGAAGTGGATGTCCTGTTGGATACCCACTGCCTGTTGTAAATTATATAGAGCTCAGTTTCTTCAAATTGGAAGAGCATATGCAGTGATGCCCAACTTTTTGATCTGCTTACACCAAACATTCTCCCAAGGTGTACAAAGGTGTGATACATGTATGTTCGTAGCCACACAAAAAGGATAAAATGATGTACCCTTTATAGTGCAGCTAAAAAAAATGAATTCCATAAACTGTTATTGCCTAAGATTGAAATGGAAGCAAGGTGCTACAGTTTACATTGTTTTGTGCATGCTTTATAAACGTGAGCTGATAGTTGATGTGTAGCATTTGCTCATTATAAATCAATCCTGAACTGTGTTTGCCTAGAATGTGACCCAAGAGAAGTCTAACTGATTTCTATTGTAACTTTTCCCTTATTCATTATTCATAATTTTATAATTTGCATCAAACATTTTATCCTTTGTATTTCACACGAGATACAAAGGATACGAAAAACTCGATTGATCCAGCATGTAAAGCTATAATTATAATAATTATTTAGGTGACAGGTGAAAAGCAAACAGACAAAAAAACAAAAACAACCACATTCACTCCTGGGGATTCAAGGGAATTCACAGCGAGGTGGGAAGGTGACTGAGGGTATGGGTTTCCTGTGTGATGTGTCCTTATTGCCCTCGTTATGATGTTTGTAAACTGCTCAGCCTTTTTGCTATTTTAGTATTAAGCTTTCTTTATTGTCCAACATCCCCTGGTTTGGTTTATAACAATCTCCACCCCCTCCCCTGATAATACATGACAAGTCCCTCATGCATACAACTGCATTAAGTACCTTAGAGAAGATGTCACTATATAAATGTAGGTGAGAACTTCCATCTAAAAATGCAAACTTTAAGAATCAGTTACATGTAGCTATGTAAACAAATATTAACAGATTTCACATGAGTGGGATTCAAATGATACAGTAAATTTAGTACTGTACTTCACATCACTGTAACTACACATTGCGATAGCATGATTCCCACAAAAACAATGGGAAGCAATTTCTGTGTTAATACATACCACACTGCATGTATATGTGTTGTAAGTATACCCATATTTTCTCACTCATAAGAAAACTACTAAGCTTTTGAGCAATGGACTTCTTGGTACAACATTAACTCATTTCATATCAAATGTCATTCCCTTGGGTATTGTTTCTTTGTTTCTTGGTAGTGCTTTCGAAGATACCTCAATATGGGTGACCCTCAAATGAGGAATCTTATTCCTAAGGGACTGGAATGACATGTGCTCTCAAATGGGAAAACATTACACACTAAAATTAAAGAGGTCTACAGTCAGCTGAGTTACTTATTAGTTGTTGTTATATGGGAAGGTAATTTGAGGGAATATGGTAGACTGGTGGGTTGAAGGCAAAACTATGCAGATGTGAATTCCTTTAGAAAACATGGTACTTTAATTAAGGTGGCTGCCTACCTTAGAACATTTGATTTCTGTGCGCGAACAAATTTTGACTGAAAACCGCCGAGTTTCCTTCAAACTTTTAATAGGGAACCATGCTAGTTTTGAACTTCAAACCCTCAAATTTTGCATGGGACTATATTATTTTTATCAATTTTTGGAAAGACTATGTGGAAAAGAAACTTTTAACAAAGTTGAGAAAAATGGCATGGGTTTTACTCATAGAAAAGACATTATGAGCACATTTTCGCCACTTATTTTAGACAAGAATTATCAATCATAAATTGAATTAAAGATTCATTTTTAACTAGATTTATAATTGCCAATATTTTTATTTATACTCTTGTAAATCATTGTATTAATTAGCTTTCCTGTGAAAAGCTAGCCCATAACTTCAAAATGTTTGCACTATGAATTTTTTCTTGGGATGGTGGTTTTTGCTTATTTTCCCTCAAAATTTTGTAGGTAAACATGCTAAATTATGGATATCTCGAAAACCACTTCAGGACACCCCATTTTTCTTTCCAGATTTGAGCTTAGCATTAAATTTCAGTTTAAAACATTGTGATTCAAAAACTTTGTCATGGATTTTTCCAATAGTAGGCAGCCAGCAGCCAACTTAAGCCAAGAGAATATGGGACTAAATAAATTATTTCTGAAAAATAACTACAGTATTTTGAATGTGCTAAATTATGGAACAAAAGTTTAAATTTAAATTTAAATTTAAATTTCTCCAAAAAATTGTCAAATATCTTTGTGTTGCACTGCCTTTCTTCCCACTGGTAGTATCAGCATTCAAATGGTCTCTTTGATATGATTTGCTAATAAATGACATATCTGTCTTGTGATTGGTTAATGTCCAAATGATGGGCAACATGATGTAATCATGATGCTAAATTAATTTATATTAACTTTGCCAAACAACACAAACAAAAAAAAATAAATGACAATGACAAGAATGGCAGGGACACCACAACAGCATAGCCAATTACAGTGGTGCAATTATTGAATTAATTGCATCATTTTCAACCTTTTTATATTCAATTAATGTGAAATGGTGCTATAGAGCAAATTGGATCCCTTTGGGCATGATGTTTTCTAATCAGATCTCTTGAGAATACACTTCTTTGTTTGAAGCTCATTAATATTAACGTATCTTCTCAAGTGCTACTGAGAAACAAAGAAACAATACCCAAGGGAATGAAATGAGAAACAAATATGCTCAAGTGGATTTGGTCCATTACAGAATTAATCATATCAGTTTTAACAAATCAGATTACAGGATTTACTAGTGATTTCAAAATGGATAAATTCATAATAAAAGAAAACTATTGAAACAAGTACAACAGAAAAAGCTATAAAGCATAATTCTACAAATTATAAAGATAATTATACGTTTGTCATCTAAGCGTTTTTGCTTAAAAAGCAAAGCAGACCGTAAATGTCTTCAATCACTATATAAGCTTAAGATAATTTATTACCTTTCTTGTTAATATTAAGCTTATTAAGCATTCTGAACAGTTCATCTTTACCATCGTGATGATACCCAACTTCAGTGGGCAAAGCCAACGATTACGCAGTTTGGTTCAATAAGTCTGATTATCTCGACTGATATTCAGTAATGCCGTGGATGAGTCACTCTTAATGTGATCAGCTACGTATTATGAAAATTACTTTATTTTATGGTTTTTTAGCCTGCTGGGTTTTCTCGAACTTTAGAATTGTACTTCCATAAAGTCACACGATAAAGCACGCGGAAGCACACGTGAAGAGCATGGCTGAAAAAAGACTGGGTCGAGCTTGAGGGAGAAAACAGCTAGCCAGCGGTTTTATAAAAGCGCATGCGTTTGGTGTCTATTATGGTAACTATAGCAACAAGAGCAATAAGACGACGAGAAGTTGTTGTTGTTAAGGAGTGTAATTTATCATTAAAACATCACCAAAATTTTATCAAAATGTCAAGTGAAGCTGCAAACCCTGTTGGTGAAACACAGGTAATGCTAAAGTTTCAACAACAAAGCGAAATGTTTGCTTATTATTCAAAATATTTTACTTCGAATTCGGCTTAAGTTCGACTGGCTGCTTTCTTGTCTTCGAAATTTTCTACACGTCGCTTTTGTGGATACACTTCCACTTTTTTAAATATATAAGTAATGCTTTTATCATTCTTAAGTTCTGATCCTGATATAAGAGTAATGTTCCGTTTTTATTAAGGCGTCCACCAACCAAAACTCTTCAGACTTCGAGAACACCAAGCCAGGCAAAGGTGCGAAAACTGGTGAATATTACAGAGTTACAGAAATTCCAGAACGCTTCAATAACCCTGGTAATTTTTCAATATTTTCTTGATATCTTATAGAAGACTCCGCAGGTATACATAATCCGGGAAATCCAGTATTTTCTTGTCTTGCGAGGACAAACTATTCTATGAAAGTTGAGACACCTCCAGTAGAAGGTTGGTTGGCTTTCCTAACAACTTTCCTTACCAAGCTTATTTACAATCTTGTATTATTGTGTTTGTTACTTTGATGTAAACATAGTTTTGAACGAAACTGTTTAAAAACTTTATTTTAGATTGTTTCCAAGGGTATGGATCAAAACCAACTAATCCGATGTATTTAACAAGTTCCATGGAATATGGGTGAGTTTAACATTACAACACTATTACTATCTGTTCACACTTAATTATATAGTCTCCTTCACAGTCTTGCTCCATTCCCCAGTGTTCCATTCCCTCTGGCTGGCAGGAATGGACCACAGGGAAATGGAGTGAGAATAATATCTGCAAAGGAGACTAGTTCACACTGCTATCCAGAATAGTGTGCCTAGCAACGTTTAATAATAACTTATAAAACTCATTAATATTCATTAGGCCAAAAACAATAGAAATCAGAACCGTGAAGGGCATCTGTAAATTGGATACAGATTCGTCCTGATTTGCATAAACTTTAAAGCTGATTTTCTCGGTCAAGTTGACTTTTCTTACTAAAATTTCTTTAAAACTTGAGCTAGTTAACCTAGACGTTTTATAAGTAATATACAATATTCATGTCCGATCTGTATACAATATACAATCACTCGCCTTCGGCTCGTGTTTGTATATCATATACAGATCGGCCACTCATATTGTATATATTACTTACAAATATCTTGCATGTTGACTAGCTATTTATCACCAATTGCTTGTTTGCACATGTCATCATGGCCATGTTGGTACCATTTAACAAAGAGTTTTCATTAGGGGCTTTTGTTTATTGCACCAACATGGCTGCCTTGCATTTGCCTTTTAATCCTCTTGGGAATTGCTGCAAAAAAAAGCAATGAGGACACAGATATGCTGTTGTTAATGAGTTGTGGCCATTCCCTTGTTTGTGGTTATCACTAAAAATGAATTTGTTTCATTTTTGTGGTGGTGAAAAAGTATTTGACTTCAGTTTTTTGTCTGTCCTCTTATTGACAATAAATTTTGTCATCAAAATAGTCTGTGGATCCACTCTGACAACTATTCCTCTCGCATCCATGCAGTTACTTTGAGGATGTGAAAACATAATTTATCATGGATAATAGGGCAGGCACATAAAAAAGAGATCTATCTGTCAAGTCTGTAAAGTAGTGCTTAAAACATTTGCATCCGTGTTGTATCAGAATTTACAACGTGAGCCGAAGGTGAGTGTTTGTAAATCTGTCAACACAGATGTGAATGTTGTAGACTACTTAAAATACCCTATATCATTATGACAACACAATAATCCATTGTTTAAACTCTAAGGATCATGGTTGTGGGAGGAGAACAAAACAGTAACAACAAAATGAAAATCAATATTAAATGTGTTTTGCAGATTTAGAAAAGTGTTAACAGCTACAAAGTACAGTAAATATTGTGTATTAAACATCAAATAAAGTAGAGACGAGTGAAAACTAGTTTCGACTGCAACAGTGTCTTGAATAAAACAGTTGATATGATAAGCTTAAACAGTGTTTAAGCTTATCATATCTATCAATGAACTGTATTAAACATCGGTAGATCTCACATGTATATTTGGAAACCAGACAATTTGAGAGTAAACTTTTATTAGCAGAGCAAATTTTGCTAAAATTTCTACTGTTGTGGATAATTCTGTCCCCCTCATAAACAAGCCTTGATGGCATAATGATATAGGGTAATTCCATACAGAATGCTTATGATCCACAAAATAAGTACACGGGTGATGTAATAGATCAAACACAGAAGTGTTTCATCCTATAGCCAAACACCGAGAAGTGGGTTTAAAAAACGAGGTGCACTCTTTAAAGTGTTTGATCTAGCTTCTCAAACCATGAATAATTCTAGGAGAAAATGAAAGCGAAAGTTCGTGAAACTATGCCTATGCTAACTAGGATCACATATCCAAACTACTGTCACAGTAGTGATTTACTTTGTTTTCTTCTTATTAGTTATTCATGATTTTGATAATGAAAATGTAAAATTTATCAGTATTTTAAGGTGTGGTTATGACGTTTTAATTGTTACTTTACAGAAGTCGTTCACCAACAGTTCACACCATGCCAACAAGTTTTCATGCAAAGTGCCAGAAGTTTACAGCACATTTAGGACAGTGTGGAATGTACAGGAATCATTCTCTCAACACTGCATCTGACAAAAGCATTGTATAAAACTACATTTAGATATAAAATAAATTAATTTTATTGAAAGAAACTGTATTTTAAGAATGTGTTAGGTTGCTGAAATAACAATTGATCTGTGCTGTTTTTCATTTACATTAACTGGATCAAGAGAATACAGTATATTTATCAGTTTTCATACTGGTTGCTATGGCAACTCCAACTACATATTTTGGCAACTTCTTTCAACCGTAAATACTGCTAGTGATTTTATTTAACCTGTGAAAAGGTAGTACGCATGATAGTTAGAATCTAAACCCATTGTTTACTTTTGTTCTTTATCAACTAGTACAAAGGTACCATTCATTTTTTTGGTGGTTTTTGGAATTTTTGCTAAAAATTTTGTGTAGCCCCCCCCCCCCCCTTTATTCCATAAAATTTTTTACTTGGCCCCTCTTATTTTGTCCATCTCTTGTGTGACCCTTCCTCCAACACATTTTTTCCTATGGCCCCCCCCCCTCCTGATAAAAAAATGAACGGTCCCTAAATGGTCATTTCACTCTATGGTAATATATTGGTATGCTGTCTTGTGACTGTTTTAATTAAACAATGGGAATTCAAAATAAACTTGTTTGAAAATGAAAGTTTTTCCTTTTTAGCATTTCTCCCACAACTGTTGTTTTTGACTGAAATGCATGTGTCAGGTCAAGAATGGCCTTTAGCTGAGATGTAATGCTTACCTGTTTCAAATGTGTTATTTCCTTTTATTTCTTTGTTTCTTAGAAATGCCTGAGAAGACATGGGCAAACATTACACCCAAACTAACAAGGTCCATTTGTTTTATTTTGACATGACAAGGGTATTAGTCTAATAGTTGGTAATAATGCTATGTCTGTCGGCTGGAGACTTAGGGTCCTAGTACATGCCCATTTCACTCACAAATACTACAGGTGCAACCTATAAATCCTGGGTCAACCCAACTGTCATATTCTTTCCATCAACACCTAATTGTTTTTATTATAGATCTTCTTTGGAGGGCAAACACCAAATGAAAATCTAAAAAGAATACTAAACCTTTTTTTGGGCTGGATCCATATCTTCAAAGTATATCCTTGGGTGTCTGTTATCCCCCTTCCAATCACATTGGGTAGTGTGTAGCTGTATAGTTTGCCCCCACCCCTAATGGAAAATTGTGGTTATGCCTTAAGAGCAACTGAATTAACATGATCAATAACAATTTATTTTTACAAGAAAATTATGCAGCTATGCAAACATGGTACAAACATACAGCGTCTAGAACCACACACTCAAGGTACTCAAAGATAGGATGTAGAGGCATGGCCTGGCATCGAAAATAGAGCATTTTTAATAAGTTCAAGAGTAAAACAAAACTGATTCATACAGTCAAAGAATGAAGGAACATTTTATACTTAAGAATTAGGAATTTAAAATGAAGTGGGTTTTGGATGGGTGGGCAATTGAAGCACAAGTTTACAACATCTGGCATGCTGCTGACAATAAACAAATATTACTTCTTGGTTTACCACTGGTCAAAAAATTGTTGAAGAAAAAGTTATTGAATAATGCATCCATTATCAGCACTGTTGCACTGCCTGTGCAGGCCTTAAGAATTGGCCATCAATTTAGCAACTCCCCAACCATGCTACAAAATAATAATGTTTTGTATTCCCACACTTACAAAAATTGCTGAAAACTTAGAATAGAAAATTTGATCAAGAGGTGGTAAAGAACTTTAACGATTGGTAAAGATGACACATTACATAATTTTATGGTGAATATCTACTTTGCAAGCTAAAAAGCCATGGACAATTGTGACTGTGTTACAGGATCAATGTAATTAGTTTTATTTAATAAATTATTTTAACAAAATGGTATTGGAGGTTGAGACAGGGTGAAAGTAATAAACTTCAATATTTGTATTTGAATCAAAACAAATTCAAACTTCATAATATTTCTTACCCTGCAACATGGCCTCAAATGTCCCACACAATCAGAAAAAAGCTGAAGTTGTTGAAAAGAATTCTGATTGATGTAGGATGATGAATTTGTAGTATGGCATAAGGATCCTCATGGCTTTCTAGCTTGTACTGTGTTAAAGAATATAAATTATTGAATTTCTTTTACTCTGTCAAATTGCATTCTCTTTTCTTCTCATAGTTAAGAGAAAATGTTAATGGATTTTGCTTGGCACCAAAATAATTATCATAAATATTATAATAATTACTGTGTTCAGCAAATCATTATTTTTTGGAATGTAAAATAATTTGAACAAATATAAATCAATTAAATACCTACCTTAGTTCTACTGGCACTATTATAAAGTACGATTCTATTCATTTTAGTTTTCAAGTATGTGCAAAAGAAGCAATAACTGTTTTTTATCAATTAACTAAAACATGTGTTTCCCTCTTTCTCTCACAAACACACCATTCTCACTCTTTGATTTACAAGTAGAACTCTGACTAGCAGCATATAAAAAACTTAGGGAAATGGAGTACTTAAAACAAGAATAGTCTATGAACTCTTGAGTTCTTGTCCAATCTTGTAATTGAGAATCTTGTTCCAGTCTATCTTAGTACGTGTGATGGGTAATTGTCTTCTCAGGGCTTTGAAGGTAGTGTCAGACATTGTACTGTAGTTTTCAGAAATTGCTTTCTGTTGAGAAAGAATGCATTTAAATTACCAATAAAAATTTAATACAGTAATGCCACTACATGTAGTATAGTAGAATGTATAAATACAAGTTCGAAATGATACTGGAAATTTGAAGATGTAAACTGTATGTTAGGTAGCCACTACAATTTTTTATTAGATTCAAATTCACAACTGAGAGTCAGCAACCTTTGTACCATGTATTTGCTTTACATGTAAGTTTTTCACTCAAACAGAAGCTAGAAACCCAGTCAATAGAAAGCCATAGAACAGTTTTTCATACGAGTGGGAAGAGACACAGAAAATACGTAGCCATAGCATACAAGTAGCAGTAACTATACCTTGTCGACTCATACAAAAATAGGGGAAACCATTTCAGTGTTACTGCATTCCGAACCGTGAACATACATGTTGTAAGCCAGTACCGTACACATTTCCCACTCATAAGATATCAGCTCTATAATTAAGGTATGCTGTTGCATATTCAGGATGTAAATCAATTCAAAAGTTTTGCCTGCATGTGGAAATGTATATCCAAACCATACAATCCAATGTCTCTTTTCCATATGGAACGATGGAAAATTAGTTGAGGTAACTGTTAAGAGGTATTGCTTTCACTTGGGCATGGACCAACCAAGCAAGTCACTTGTGCTTCCTTTTCAGATGTTATGTGTCCATGTATTCTACAACAACTTTGGAAATTCTCTTTAATAAACATGCAAAAAATAACCCACCTGGTACTCTGATTCAGCTTTCTCCACAATCTCAACAAAATGGTTAGCTGTTGAAGTTTCTCCCTGTTAAAAATAAGTAAATAACTCAATGAATGAATGAAATATGGAATAAACCTTTATTATTATTATAGTAAGATACAAATTTAGCTTTTGCCAATTTCCAATTTGGCCTTTACTATTCTAACAGAGGATTTAATAGAAGACGACCCAAAACAAACAAAAAAACCTGCTGAAAAAAAACAAAAACAAAACACTAATACAAATGATAAAATACCTAATGATTATCTTAATAAAAAATGATAAACAAGTACCGTTATTTTGATTTCTTCTTCTACTTCCTTAGAGGAAACTAACTGTACATTGCCATCTTCATAGTAGTGAACCTAGATAATGAAAAAGTAATTGATAAAATTATAAATAATAGAACATACAGCTGTATGACTAAAAAAGTTGTAAAAATTTGCTAATTATCTTTGTTTATAATACCTGAAGCTTCAGGATGCCTTTCATTTCTGTGGTTTCTCCACCACTTTTGTTGAATGTTACTGACCACTCTGAGCGCCACCTTCCATTCCTATAAGGAATACATTCAAATAATCTTCATTATTTCCCACATTTCTAAGGCTTGCATCTCTTAAATTATATCCTAGTTTTACTTCAGGATACAAAACTAAAGCTATTTGGGACTTCTCATTAATTAGCAGGGAAGGATGCATTTCATTTAGAACTACTATCAATGATGACCTTTTTTGGCCCGTCCTCATACATGTAAAAGATGCAAGAAATAATTAGGCCTCTCCATCGATGGACAACAAAAAAGCTTTTCCACCCTTAAAAAAGAAGCAAAGTTTTTGATATCCCTCCCCTTTTGAAGTTATAAAAATATGATGACCCTCTACTTATTTGCACACCCTCCCCCAGCCAAATGATAAGTCCCTTATGGTTAAGAAAAAAAAAAATTTTTGGCCCTAATGTATTTCAATCTAGAGAAGACCAACTTGGTACTACTGATTTTGGGACTTAAGCACAAGTTTCTGAGGAGACATGAGCTATACATATATGCATGTAGGTTGGCAGAAAGGAAAGTCATTTTAAAAAAAGTGTATACCAGATTAGTTTGGTATTAAAAATGATGCAATTCTCACCAAAAATTATGGGGTTGGAATAGATGGTCTTCTATGCATGCAATAATGGTGATTGACCCTCCAGAACTTTTGCCATACACCTGAAAATATCATGAAAAATTATTCTTGTTTTTTTGTAATTACTGAATGCACATCAAAGATAGGTTTTATTTACAGTTATTCCCAGTTGAACATACAGGGTGCCAGTTCTGATTGTGCTGAAATATGTTTAAATATACTCATCAGTTCCTACCCCTCATACAAGATAGCTTGACAGCCAACATTAAATTTGTTTTCTAGTGAGAAATGTATAAAACTGCAAAGTCTGTTGTTCAAGTGTATTTTGACTCAATCAAAAATGGTGTGTAGTGCACTCAAGTGGAAATAACAGTATCTAGCACAAAAATCTGTCTGTTTTTTGCCTTGTTTATCAGTAATGTTTGAGAAACAACATTTACATGGATGGTAACCGGTCTTTTCGATCCAAAGTTGTTTCGATCCAGGTCGTTTCGATCCACATTTTAAAAAGATCAATTTGACCCAAGTCGTTTCGATCCACTGTTTATACCAGTTCGATCCATGTATATTTTCATTCAAGTTCGTTTGTAAAAACCTTTTGAGGTTTATAACATCGACTTTCTGTTATATTAAATCAAAATGAGTAAGTTTTACGCCGGGATTTTATGGCTTAATAACTGTTCTTACAGTCAATCAAATAAGTTCGTATTGGAATGTTCGCCTTTGAAACGCAAGTCAATTCATTGAATTTTTATGTGTTTCTTGGCTCGAATATTACATTTAAAAGGATTCTTCTGATGTAAATTAACATCTAAAATAAAAATGGATGAAAAATAGTTGATTTCTGATACTATTTATTAGTATAAACACATAATTCAGATCAGTCAAACTTCACATCTTAGTGTCCTTCGCAAAATGACGTTCACATTCCAACCACGAACATTAGTAAAGTGTGTAAGATTAAAAATATATTCGATGCCACACAAACTACATTCTTCGGATGATAGTTATCGTGATACTAAGGTGTATTTAGACCAATTATGGATTGTCTTGAAGGGAAAGAAAACAAAAATAACTGCGAAGCTACTATAGTATTAGTGTTGTTATTCGAAACAGAATAACTCTGTTAAAACATACAAATAGAGCGGAGTTTTTATAGGTTTTGATTTATGGAAGAGTGGCTTTGACTAAAAAGGTCTTTCAGTGCTTTTTCTTTTAAAATAAAACATAAACATAGAGTATCAGAAATGAGGTGCCAGTGTTTGGTTAGGATGCTTTATTGTGCGAGATTTCGCTTGTGAATTTGATTGTGTGGTG
>WUAP02131021.1:12500-29593 GCA_015163945.2 Stichodactyla helianthus | reverse complement strand
TTAGGTACTTCATATCGCTTGTTAGGTACCGCTATTCGCTTGTCAAATAATACCATATATGGAATACGTACGACAAAACGCATCTCCTTTTTTGTGAGAAAATTTTTCGAAGCCCCCCCTACTTTTTTCCTCCAGCACCCGCCAAGGGATAATTAATGAACAGTCCCTTAGTCATTTTGATGTTACCTCATCACGATGGCCATTATGAGAAGCCATTTCAGTGCCATAGCATACTGTACAGTGTACACGAAGCCATTTTTGTGAGACGTAATTCTCAGTGTTACGGCAGCCATTTTACTTATCTATCTTCTTCGCACAATGTGGCGCATAAGGCCTCCAGTGCAGCCGTTTTACAGCATTTTGATGTTGCCACATAACGATAACCATTATGAGAACCCATTTCATTGTTACTGCAAATTGTAAAGTGTACGTGATGATACCCTTTCTGTACGTTTAAGACAACGAAAATGCCCTAGGATCAGGATGGTGCTTTGTGTATGTAGAGACCTGTAAATTCTGCACCAACCTTTACTCATGCAATGTATATCTTAATAGGTGTTCATTAGTTGCCGCAATGTCAACCAATTTTGACTCCAACATGATATTTAAATGAAATCTATTAAGCCGAAAACCATGAAAATGCATCAGGATTATAAGAGATAAGCTGAACATATTAATGGAAAAAAGTCAATTGCTTTGACAGTTTGATGCACACAAACGCATTCCCAGGACTCCCTGAATTGAGGAAAACATTGTATTATCGTACATGCGCCTTATAAAGGAATCGCATTTTGTGTTATTTGGAGAGGGCGTGTTAAGGATGGGGACGCCTGCATGAATTAGAATCGCACCAAAAGAATATTAACTCGCGCAGAACAATCGTAGACTGATAAGGCAATCTGAGCTGGAAGGCTGGACCTGGAGTGCGTGATCGTGACTGTTTGTATCTGAACAATCTGTATTCTGTTATTCTGATTGGATGAGCAGTATCTATCGCGCATTGTCATTGGTTCTTCACATTCATCGTGTAAATATTCAACAAGTCACGAAAATTGATCATATGATCAGCGCGCGCGCAATTAAAAATTTGTGCCACTAGCTGGTTTTTGTTTGTTTGTTTGTTTGTTTTTGTTTTGTTTTTCCCCGAGTTGGCACGAAAGGAGCACTGAGAACGACGCTGAACGGCACGCAAAATACACAAAAAGGATTTCATAATGATGGAAAAAATAAAATGAAATAGTCTTTGGAACGCTCAGTGAAGATGTAGTGGAGAGAGAAAGATATACTATATCTTAGAAGGAAGTGATACTTAAATGTTAGTTTCCAATATCTCCTGCTTCGTCATTAAACTAAAACGTGGGTTGCCCTATACTCAGGGTCAAGTTGAATTTTACCTTGAACTCCTATGCTTTACTCCTGGTGTGGTGCGCCATGCTGTTTCGCTATCACACGAGAAACCATCACATGCCATCCACGAGGTCATTATAATAAAGCAGGGGAGGGGAGGGAGGCGACAATTTTGGAGGCGTGATCTTGCCCGTTGCGTTACGACATGTAGTTGTGTAGTGATCTTTGAGACGTGAACCGTCTATTCACGCGAACACCCAGTCATGGCGCTAGGAGAGAACGAAGGCTTGCGTCCAAATACCCGGTCTTCATCGTCTCAGAGTCGTGGAATGTCTCGTCGAACGACGACAACCAGCAGTTACAGAAGAGCTACGAACAATATGCACGAGAATTACACAAGACACAAGGTATTTTGTAATACTTGACTGACCTATATTGTGCCGATTAACCTTGTCGGTGGATGTACTTTGTTTAGAAGTAAACTAAGCCCATGTAATTCTTTATTTGGATCTATAAACCACACATACGACTATACTGACAGTATTTGAAGTCGTTTTCGAATACACGTTGACTTCTTGTTCCCCTCCTTGCTTTTGGTCTCCCAGTCTATCATTAATATTTAAAAATTGTAAGGAATTAAGAATTATCAATGTACGGTCTTTGTTTGATTCATGCAGGGTTCGTTGTTTTACAAAGCAAATGTTGTTCAATAATTTCGATGTATGTAGCGAACGTTTCTTGCTCTTTTTCCGCTGTATACCTATGGCTTTCTTTCGTGAATTTGAAAGAATTAACTCGAGATATTCAAATGAGTTATCAGTATCAATCTTGTCTTCGCCATCGCTGAAGGAAGGAACACACCTTTGCTGCGAGTTTTTCCTTATTTCTGGGTGAACTAAAGAGATTTCAAAGGTGTAACGCTTGGGTAAAGTAGGAGAGGATTCAATGAAGAGGTAAATGAATGACATGTGTTAAGGGAATATTTGTACACAAGAGTTCGTATCAATGACGAAGAAGCTATTCTTAGGTCACTCGTCACAGGGAGCGTCATCGTCTATCGTACGATCACCTGATCTCCGGCTTATATTATCCTAATTCTTCGAGCTCAGTGAACCCCCGAACACTAAGCACACAACTAAAGTGAATCTTGCGTGATATTCAAACAGTGGAATCCACTAGACCATGGAACCGCTCTTAAGAACCTATTGTTTTATGGATCAAAAATCCTCACATCAGTGCGCTTAACGTCCATGTGGTCATTTATTGATACGATTAATTATTAAGCATTTGCTTAAAATGCCACCGTACTTTCCCCTCATTCTCCTGTCTTTGAATTGCAAATTCTGTCCAGACTCTGTGACGTATACGTAAGAGTTTCAATTTTATAATTCACTTCTGCTCATCCACTTCTCAAGTCACGATTCTTATCTTACTTTTCAAGTTTTCTATTTCTTATTTCTGTGAAAATTTTAATTCTTATCGATTTTTTAATGGAATAAAGACTAAAGAATGTCTTTAACCATTTCGTAGTTGCCATGCAACGAGCCTCTTGGTTTCCTTTTATTACTATTTATCAAATCAAGTAAATATTTGTCCGATTAAAATATTTTGCGTCGCATTTTTTATCTTTGATTATGACAACTTGCACACCTCGTGCACACCCTCAAAGGTCAGGGGGGGAAAGTTATGAGATTGTATTTTTCTTGCGCGTTTTCGATCTCGCAGATTTCTACCCACTGGCTGATGTCATGATGACTTGTCCTTTTTAGGGCGACTTTATTGTTGCGTCGATGCATTAATTCTGTAGGGGGCTTGAGAATACACGTTCACAGTTTAGTTAAGATAAGTTTTCTCTTATAAGTCATGCATGTAGGAGTTTTGATATTCCCGACTATGTCCGACTGCATTGAACCATCTGTAATTATCATGTCACGTCAGAGCTACTTTATGCTGCACAAAATCCGCATATTTAATCTTCAAAGCCTTATTTCTTTACTATTCCTCGACAAATAGGGATTGACATGAAGCTAGATATGCTTCTTAGTTTCTTTCTCTCCATGTTTTCTTTATTAACCAACACTTACTGATAACTATTGGATATTTAAAATACAGGATCTGAATGTAGAAAGTCAGTATAAGTATGTTCTTCTCACTTGACCATTCCAAGACAATCTCGCCTTCTCTCCCTTCCTCTTTGTTCTGATTTTCTTCTTCGGAAACGCCTAGTGTGACGTCTAGATGTTTTTATAGAGTTCTACGTCGATGCTAAACCGGTTTTTCCCAGCTTGAAAATAGCCTTTAGTTTACTTGTACTAAAACGTGTCTCTTAATTGCTACTTTTTCAAATTAATGTTCTGGTGCATTCCGTTTTTCGCAGCCACTTTTTATGTTTTGAATGAACTCTGACATGTTTTCCTTTCCATTTCCCGCTTTTCTTTTTTTTTCAACACTAACTCATTTACAAATGTTTATCATTAACCCGGTGCGTACAAAGATGTTCATTTTCCAAAAGGGAAACCTGTGGAATCAGTTGGTCAGCAGATCTGAAAGGTGCGAAACTTATCACCCTCCAGATAACAACTGATTCTGTTTACAAACTCCGAGGGAACTTAGGATGTACCGTGTGAAAGGAGGTCTGTTGTTTGTTTTAACACCGTTACAATTTTGTGGGTTCCGGAACCAGAGGGTCGCGCATCATCTACTTTGTGGTATATCCATATGTAGCGCTCGTTTGTTTTGCTTCTCCTAGTGGAGATCCCGCCCCCTCTACGCAATCCGCAACTGAAAACCAAATATGCACGTAACCTCAGGTAACCTAGCCACTCTAGCTCTCTGCCGTTGCAAAGAGAAAATTATTTCAATGTCATTAAGATGCGTGTCCTCTTCCTTGAACTATTCCAGTATATGTGATACCAGGAAAAAACGATTGAAAATGTCCGACGACGAAAGACCAAAGCAGAGCAACACGTGTAGTTGAAGTCCAAAAAACTGCAATTTTCGGCGTTCATTTACCTTCTTCCACGGCGTATTTAGGTTTCCCAGAAATTCTAAGCCTGGCATTTTTCTCTGACCGTTTTCGATTGCAGCTACAAATATCTTAGTTTTCAGTGACCGAATCAGTGTTTTTTCTGTTGGTAACTGCGGTCAATGACTTGTTCCCACACGGGATTTCCTTCCGAATGCTTCATAGATATAAAACCCTAAGCTTCCGCCGGCAGCGTGATATTGAGTATACCTGACTCACTTCAAACAAGCATTCTTTTAATATCTCAATCATAAAGTCTTCCGTCATCCACATACGTCTTTAACCCTTGCGACGTGTTTATAGGTTATCCTGTGTCATATTTTTAGACCATTTGTTTATGGCAAATTGAATCAATTTTTAAAAATCAGTGGTTCCCCTAATGTTATAAATATATTTCTTGGTAGCATAGCTCTGTGTTGCAAAAATCTGCTAATCCAAAAGAATTTTTATTCATTTTGGGGGTATAAAAAAAAATTTCTTGACGACGACTTGGTTTGCATCGGAAAAAGTAGCAACAGAGGTTGCACACGAACTAAAAAAAAAAAAAACGGAAGCCTGTACAATATCACAGGCAATAAAGTTCACTATTAAAAGGATATTCCAATAGTTCATTGCTGTCATATTCTCTGTCAGCCTACACGAGTAAAACCGGAAAGTATAAATTAATCTTCTTCTCGAGGACTGATATTCCAAGGCGATAATGAAATTACCCCTTTCCCGTCAGCCAACAGCGCAGAGACTCAACTTGAATCACCAGCACGTCTCTTGTCACTCTTCTAGGACATTTTTCGCCTCGGGATAATTAATTTTCCAACCCATCCGTATCTATCAGTAGTGATTTATTTAATCTCTGGGAGTTTTTTTAGTGGATAACATTGAGATGTACTGCTGTTGATTGGTCAGGCGTTACGCGCGGTGTGTCCGTGGGGCGTGTAGTGAGCTGGGGCCTGCTTTAGATCGAGGCCGTGGCAGTTCACTGTTTCATTGTGGCCACCATTTTTTACCTCAAGACAAAAATTTCAGTTGCTGTTATTTGGAGCAAGAAAGTTCGTTCTGTTTTGACTAGAAGTAATCACGGCTAGGAACGGGCCTTACCCAACTTCTGCCCATGGATAGCAGTGGCCAAGATCGTGGTAGGACGAGGGCAGCCAAGGTGAATGGATGGTGTTTTGGGCTTTGCTAAAGAGGACGCCGTACCTTCAAGACGTTTAGGGATCGTTGGCAGTGGGTTTTAAATTCGGCTTTTTTCACGTCGTAGCTGGACTTAAGAGGCTAACCCAATGCTAATTGAAGTAGTTTTTGATGGAATAGGGTATCAAGATTGGTTTAGGGAGACATTCACGCTCTGAACAAGGGCAATTCTTGAGCGAAGTTAAAGGGAACATTTTCCCGTGAGCGTTCTTCATGTTCTATGTCCACCATTTTGGGAGCCAACTCCCGAACATACAGCGCGATTTTATTTTATTTTTCACCGATACGTGGCAAAATAACCTACTAAGGACGTCCTGACAGTACAATGAAGGTATTTGTTTATGATTAAGGGGATTTTGACCGAGATTTTTGCTTTGTAGGTTCAAGATGGGCACAACTCCTCCAGTTCTCGATCCTCGCGAAGTCGTTCTTCAGGCAACTCTGAAGAGGTCCATATCGGCCGATATAGACTCATTAAAACTATCGGAAAGGGCAACTTTGCTAAAGTAAAACTGGCCAAACATATCCCCACTGGAAAGGAGGTTGGTATATTCTTCTGAGATCGAAGGAATCTCGACATTCGGCTCCCCTAAACGAAGCGTCGAACATTTTACTATTATTAACTAAATAATATTACGACGCCGGGTGCCTTCCAAAATCCTTCTTACTAAACCCCTCGTTTTTCTTCTCTTCCTCAGGTCGCTATCAAAATCATCGACAAAACCCAGCTCAATCCCAGTAGCTTGCAAAAGGTAGGCCATGCTCTGTAAATATAACGATAATAATATTTCTAGCTCTCTTCGAGTCCCAAGTGCAAAGTTAGTTGGTGGTTAACTGCCGCATTATGTATTCCTACAAACCATCGCTTGTCCTACATGCTTGAAAGATTTTCATTTGTTTTTAATAATCGCAATCATCTTCTTTCTTCAATTCTATTCTTCCTCTAACGAAGATGAAGACCACTGTCTTGTTTCTCGCTGCTTTTTATGTATAACTCGGTAATTCGAATTGAAATGTTTGCTCTAGTTTCCGGAATTTCGAAACATTGTGTACGTCAGTGGTGGAAATTTCTTTTTCATTCTTCGAAATTACGTTAACAAAGTTAAATCCTCCCGAGTTAGGGTTGGGAACTCTATTTTCTTGATTAAGTTAAAAGCATTAGAAATGGTAGAAGCTTGTACATCTAGAGTAATCAAAAAAAAATTCCAGCGAGATCACAAATCCTTGTGGAATAAATATTTTAGATAAACTTTCACAATACGAATATTATACTCGACATTTTTGTAACTCAAGTAAAATCTCGACATGATCGGGCTTGTGAGGCCGTATTTTCTTCTATAAGTGTAATGTAATAAGTTTTGAACAAGTTTTTATGGGTTATTTTTGGGTCCTTGGAACATTGTTATGACACATTCAAGGTTTTTTTCGTATATTGAATGGTGGAGTCCTAAGGTATACCCTTTGATTTATTTATACCCTAAATGCTGTATTTTTACCCAATTTCACTAAGTAATATTCACTTCGATTGAAATAAAATCCATTCAGATTTTTAATAAACACCTTTTTCTTAAAGTTATTTTCTAATTCAACCCAATGCCCCTGCCCAAAGGGATATTCCAAATTATAGAAAATCAAATATGCTGTGGTAATATATAAATTTAAGGGTTTGTTTTTGGTTGATGCTGGAAATCCTAAGGAATGTTATGCAGCTATAGATCCTCATTATCTTCCCTTCAAGTGCTTATGTTGTGAGCTCTATGGAATATGTTTAACTATGTTCTAGTTTTGGAGCTTTTTGTTTTTATGTAAAGCAATGCTTTCCTTGGTGGTTAGGTTAATTCAGCCACTGGACCTGTTACAAACAGGTTGTAACCTTGCTGCAGTCCTTTTGAATTTTACAGCACAACTTTGAAATATAAACCAATTTGATAGCTTTGTATCTTATTAATCCTATGGAAATTTCAAGATCTATTACTTTTTGAAGGGTTTTGACTTTGCAAAGAAAAATAGAATGTTTTTTTGCTAGCTTATGCATTATGAACCAATGTGTGTTGATAGGGCACTAGATTTCAGTTGTATCTTAAATCATTCTCAGGTATGAATTGAAAGTGAATATAGAAGCTTTATGGATATCGCAATAAATGCTAAATGTCATCATTAAGATTTCAAAGACTCAATTTTGAGTTTCATACATTTTTTGCCGTCTGGCCAACCAAACTTTAAAATAAACTTTAGCAAATCAAATAGAAGCTTTGAGGTATAACTTTCAAATTTTATTTCTCACATTTGGAAATTAATTTGGAAGATGTGAGGCAAACTCAATACTATATGCACCATAAAATGACTGTCAGTTAAAAGATAAAATTTATGAATGTAGTGTGAATACTTGTATATGAAAGGTTTTGATATGATAGGACAGCATCTGTTGACATCCATTTCTTCCTGACATTGTTGCTTAGATATCTTAATGTCATGGTGCAAATTGTGTCTCATACAGCTCTTTTTTGTAGTTCAGAAGTCGATCAGCAAAATGTCTTTTAGTTGTCAGTTAATAAACTGTTTTAAAATGCTCATAATTTGTTTTATGATCAACAAATGGATGTTATTAATGTAGTGTGCTTAATATACAGATTTTAATTTCACTTGCAAATCATAAATGCATAGAGATTTTACACATGCATTTATGTTTTCTACATTTACATTCTTTAGTTTTATAATACATCTTTGCAAGATACAAATGGAAACTAGCGAGTAAACTAGTATAGGCTGCGTCGGTGTGTAATAAATACAATAACCAATAAAAGGAAATCTGTAGCAACGTGAAAAAAGTTAAGTATAATTCCCTTTTTTCACGGTGTTACAGATTTCCTTTTATTGGTTTTTGCAAGATACAGCTCGGAATTTTTTCTAGTTGTAAGGTGTTTATCTCATTAGAAATGCAGTATGAGATAACTTACAGGACGTGCATACATTATATACACCATTATTTTTAAGAATTTTATTCCTTATTACTGTTTACAAACTCCTCATAACTGGCATTTTATTAGAAAATTATCTCCCTCAAGTCCAAAGAAAGTCTTATTTGCATCTAAACTAGTTTGTCAATTAATATCATAGATAACTTTCATTTTTTTTAAATCTTAAGTTAATATATTATAGTATGTTAATTTTGATGCCGTCTCAGATTAATGATTGAATTAATATATTTTAAGTTTCTGCTATTATATCATACCCAACTCCCTCTCAGTTTTTCGAAATCCAGTGAAATCTCATGGTAGTACTACTTTAATTTTTATGCCAAGTGATTGAATATGTTGAACACAATTTTCATAAGGTTTCTGTTTTTATATCTCTTTTAATATGTCTTGTTTGATACATTTAATGTATGCATGGGATTTTTTCTAAAGCTTCGTTAACCAGGATTCTTGGTGTTTGTTATTTTACATTACTAATAGCCTCTAAGAGGGTTAGCTTGAAGTCGAAATTAGATAACAGCATATATTTGTATGTATATACAAGTACCTGTAGCTTGTCTGTACATATATAATTATATAACAGTGTTTTAAAAACTGTCTGAACTTATTTTTGTTTCACATTATCTTCATATGCTTTCACTTAACATCGGGTTTATTTTTACTACATTTTATAGATTTGATTACAAATTGTTTAACCACATTTTGTTTTAGGTATACATGTAGACTTTCATTTTTGTTAGCTGTGGAGAGATTGGTGGATTATACATATGAATAAGGCATCATCCATCTTGTACTCATTAAAATTTAGTAACTTAAAACAGTGGCATCTACCTGTATGTTGTCCACAAAGCCCTTAAATAAAATTTAAAGGATTACAGTGGCATTAGATATATTCTTGTGATATTGCCATGTACACAGAATTTTCATAAATACTCTAGATTTGCCATTTGGTTTTGTGAAACAGGATACTTTTTCCATTATGTAATTTTGAGATGAACGTACTAAACTAAAGGACTCCTTATTATATTGTTTTGCCCAGTTTTTCCTTTAGTACTTCAGAATTTAAATAACTTAAATAAGGAATAAATTGAATGAAAAAATATTAAGCTCTCAGCACAAGAAATAGCATTTTATGTATTTATTATTTATATCATTCTTTTTGAGGTTTTTTTGTGTGTTGTGGAGTTTAAGAACTTTATAGTTTTGTTCTTTATACCCAAGATAAAATAAAAAATAACACTTTGAAATGTATGCTCTATACAATGACATATTTCCTAGCCATAATTATTTGAACAAAATATTTTAACACTGATGTAATTTATTGGCTTGTTTGCCACAAGTAAACTAAAAGATTATCTTGCTAAATATATTTTCTCAGGATATCTGACACCAATTTTTGTTATTATAAAAGCTTTTTTGTTTTTACCAGTTATTATCTGGATGTTGGTATTTTTTTTTTTTTTTTGGACGTGTTCTTTTTTTGGATGTGTATGTATAATTTTTGTTTGTTTATTTTTGACTATGAAATGGTTTTGTCTACAGTCTAGTTGCTCTAATACATGTATAATGAAGATAAATCACATTATTTTCACAGGCTTTGTATCACCAAAAAGATGTTTTTAGATTATAGTTTAATTTCATTGGTGGTTTAAGTAAGTATGTATATGCTGTGAAACACATTAAATGTGTAACATGTTTTAAAGTGCCGTAACTTCAATATATTTATACTCCAATTTTTGGCTTGTCTTGTAAGACAACAAGCTATGTACATTGCAAATACACAAAACTTAACATGTGTACATCCATGTAGAGTTGAATTAAACCTATTATGAACTCATTAACACTGGATAATAGTGTTGTGCATACTGGGTATGTCAAACTAGTTGGTCATAGTTCTTATCTATATTCAAAACTTTTTTGAATAACATTGAAGCAAAATAGTTATGAACATTCTGCTTTTTGACCTAATGAAATTCCTAATGTGGTATAACTTAGATGTCAAAAAATCCCATAATTCAGAGAGGGAACTCTGGAATTTCCATACCTTCATCATACAAGATATTTTGTTTTGTCTCACAGGGAAGTCATCACATCTTGCAGTTTATACTAAAAGATGCCTCTGTCTAAGGAATTCATTCATTCTAGGAAAAAATACCATTTTTACTAATTTCTAAAATACTGCATTACTTATACAATGTTTCTCTCACTCAGTCTTATGTGGTCTGTAATATGCAAAACAGATTTTCTTTTGCGTTATGCATGGGTTTATGTAACCAATAAAACTGACCAAAACTGTTTGTCATTCATTTGATCAGCTCCCTGTAATGTAATCATCTTGCTCAAATAATATTTCTTGCATCTTAAGTCTTATTTTTCTCAAGGACCATAAATTTAACTTCTCTAAAATAGGAAATATTTGTTCAAGAAAATGAATATATCAAAGTGGATACTCAAAAGCATAGAAATTTATTTTCTATAAGCTAATTAATTGCATGAGTGAATAAATATAATATATAATTATATAGGCTAGGGAGTAAGGCATGGTTGGTTTGTCAGTATTTTGACCACAATAAATAATCTGATTATTATAAGCAAATAATTTGTAAAGTCTTCTTTATCCTAGAAAAACTGCAATAAAACCATACTGGTAATCAAAATAAAGATATTTAGTGTATAAAGTTCAGATTTTCATTTTTGATAGTGTTGGCCTTGGCCTTCTGTGTGGTACAAACCTTCACAGCATGTCTTTATCAATTCGAGATCCTTGGTAAAGATTTCAAGAGTGTAGGCTTTTCTAATTCCTTCTAGTACCTTCTATAAATACTTAAGCAAGATCTAATATAGTTAATAGGAACTGTGGGGATTTATTAATATGGTATTTCATAGTGGAAAGAAATAATTTTAGATAATTAAAATAATTCTGAAAAGTAGCTTACTGAAAAATATTTTATTTAAAATTTGTTTATTTTAAGCTCTTCAGTTGTTTTGTTTGGGTTTCCTCTTAATTGCATTTTATGGATACATGTGTAAAAGGATTGGCTGAAATTTGTATTTATAATATCCCTTAGGATGTTTAGATAGGGAGCATTATCACTTTAAGGACTTAATTTTTCTAATCTGTAAGATTTTTTCCCACTCTTATTCACTCCTGCTTGTAAACTAGTTCTAATTTTCTAACATAAAATGATTTTTTCTCCACTAAGGACTGGACAGAAAGTAAGGGGGGGGACATAATTCAATTTTTGGAAGGCAAAAAGTGGTGACCCTCCCCTTTATCATCATCATCATCCTCATTGTTGCCATCATTGTCATTATTAATTTTTGTATTTGAAGAATCTTCACTTTCAAATCCATTCTTTAAAATTAGGGATGAAAATCCTAAATATGATATTGTTTGCATAAAATATTAGAGTAGTTACTTTCCTTTGCTTATTTGTTAACTTATTCATCATCATCGTCGTCGTCATCCTTCATCATGCCAGAAGGCACATAAGGCTGTCACAATTTTCCTCCAACTGCGTTGAAGCGCCTATAACCTATTTTGCAATATTCTAAGAATTGATTCTGTATGAAGTGATTTGTTGAATGACCAAAAAAATTCATAAAGTTTGACTGATGCTTCTTGATGCTATAAAGGTTTATTCCTGTCATATGCTAATGACTGTGACGTATGAGAAGGAATTTATACCTATTTATTGTTCCCCGTACTTCAAAATGCTGGGTACATTGTGCAAACTAATCAGCTATAATTTTTGTAGGAGGCCTGCAAAAAAAAGAGAGGCTTTAAAATTTTATCTTTTATGTACCAGTTTAGTTTTGAATGAATGAATAACAAGAAGTTGAAAGAAATGAAATGAACTCATAAAAAATCTGAGCTCCAAATGGGATTTGAACCCATGACCTTCCATATACTAGTCGGATGCTCTAACCACTGAGCTACTGGGAACTCTATGGTGAGCTAAGGTCATGTTTTTTCTGAGTTTATTTCATTTCTTTGAACTTCTCATAATTCATTACTATGTATGTCTGATGTTTGCCTCACAGTTTAGTTTTGTATTTTTAATGATTCCTCCTAACTTATTAAGGTGTATAATTTCATTTTCAGTTGTTTAGAGAAGTTCGGATAATGAAGTTTCTTGACCATCCCAATATAGGTAAGTATGTGGTCATTATTATACCATTTAGTCATTAAGAGGACGTGGTTTATCAGGATTTATAGCTGATCTTTAGACCTGACATTAAAAATACAGACTATATAAAATGACTTATTTTGGCCACAGTTTTAGTAGAGACTAATTTTGTATGTAGTGATTATGAACAAACTAGCAGTCTATCACTAATCTTGTACCTTATTTACTCAAATAAATGCCTGTGGCATTTATTTATAACCAGGTCTCATTGACCAAGTGTTTACTTGATCGAAACATGATTGAAACTCTAGTTAAGATACAAAAGCCTGTGAAAAAAATTGTAGTGTACTGAGTCTTACAATTTCTGTCTCAAAATATATCACCAGTACAGATGAGTGTACATTATATAATTTTGCTTTCCATTTTCTTTTTTCATTTAAGATTCAAATTCATTCTTATGAATGTACCATGTTCTTGAAAAACTCTTGTTATAACATGAGATCATCATTTACATGATATATTAAATGATGTATTAATGTTACCTGAGCAAATAGTGGTATAATACTTGGATAAGACAACAGGGTTTATTTAAAACTTGACCTCATTGCGCTGGTGTTTATTCAAATCCAGCTATTATTGGGGGCCTGGTGTTTATTCAAGTAAATACACTCTGATTGGCTATGCTATCACAGTTATTGGTGCTAATTAACTGTTGGAAAAAGCAAATTAAAACATTGATCTTTTGGTAAAATTTCCAAGATTTTGGTTATTGAACATTTCTCAGTCAAATTATTTTACAAACCTGACATCCCAGCACCCAAATCCCATTTTTCCATTCCTATTTTGTTTTCTTTTCCCATTCCCAGTAGCCTAAATTCTATTTTTCCCATGGCTATTTCCCATTTTACACCCTCAGGACACTCGCATAGCTTATTTAAGCTCTTGGTCCAATTGTTTAGTAGATATGTATTGTTTCCATCAAAGTCTATTCTAGTATCTTGCTATTCATGTTCTTGTTTTTGATATTTTATAGTAAAACTTTATGAAGTGATAGAAACTGATAAAACCTTGTACCTAATCATGGAATATGCCAGTGGAGGTATGAATATCTATAATTATGTTATCTTTACACTTAAAATGGTTAGGCAAGACTAAAAATGTCATTCTCCAGCCAAAATTGGAACATGTCTGGTGAAATGCAGCCATGTTGACTGGTCACCTTTGAGTTATTAGTTCAAATTGCATTAGCAGTAAAAACAAGGAAATGAGGTATGACTGAAATAAAATGTATTTGGACAGTCAAAAATGACCAGCGACAGACCAGCCATTATTCTTAGCCATGTTCAGACCTACTCTTACTTTCAATACCTTGTGCTGATTGCCTCTTTATTCTGCATTATTGTTATCATTAGAAATGTCAGAGGGGTTTATTTAATGGGGTAGGATTCACTGGATGACTGTGAACCACCTGTCGGAAGTGAGGCAAAACAACCCAACAAATGTAAAATTTGAAAATATTGCAGATGTTTCCGTGGGATGTATTTCTAAGAAATGCTGGAAGCCATTGTGGACATTTATAATTTCATTATCCAAAAATCAAGGATTACATACTTCTTATTAACTGAGTACAAGGGTTGTATTGTAAGTTATGGAATGAGTTTTTCCACTGTCTTATGGTCCAAGCAAGCATAAAAAAAATGAGGTTCCATAACTCAAGTACAAGCCGAGCAAGCAAGGTTAATAAGATGTTTATTTATATAGCAAGGTGAACACAAATAAGGTTGGTGGTCCATACCACACATTATGGACTGCAAATTGGCCAAAATTACTTTGCCATGTAATAACATCTTTTATCAAGGTTTTTGGGTCATTGTAGTTAAACATTCACTGTAATATTCATTTTTCTTGTTCCTTGTTTTATATTTTTTTGTAATTTTAGGTGAGGTATTTGACTATCTTGTGGCACACGGCAGAATGAAGGAAAAAGAAGCAAGAGCTAAATTCCGACAGGTAAATGACAGACATTTTGTTGAATTTTACACCTTTCAACAGCTGTTCAAACAAGGAATACTTGAAGTGTGACCAGAGAAAGCACCTTTGTTGTTGTAGTGTTGGTGGAATCAATGATGGAGGAGGAAGTGTTAACTATGTGTTCAGAAACCCACACAAACCTTGAAATAACTAACATTATCCATAGCAGACAAAATGCACACTTTAAAAGAAAAATGTGGTACTGTCTGAGTGTGGAAAAACAGTGTGTCACAAGATTTTAAAATTCTTCATCATATATCTCCTTGTGTTGGCTGTTGGTGATAATAGAATCATGTAATCTTACCCCAAGGGGGGGTTTGTGGAGTCAATACTAAATAACATCTCAAACCACAGGTTGCATCATGGAATCAATCTCTGCATAAATTATTTATTTGCAAGCAAATAATGCTTTTAAAAGAAAAACGTGGTACTGTTTAATGATTCTTCAGTCCTCTATATCTAATTATTACTTACTGCACATAGACATGATATCCATAAGATATTTGCAACACTGGCTAATTTTTGTTAATAAAAATGTTCTTCAATGCATATAGTTATATTAAAATACTTATCACATACTGTGCCTTGCCAACTATAATTCCCAAAGATTGATTGTTAATGTGCCTTGCTAACTATAATTCCTTAAGATGATGATTATAAATGAGCTTTTCGTTTTCCTTCCTATTTTAGATTGTTTCTGCTGTTCAATATTGTCACCAAAAACATGTCATTCATAGGGATTTAAAGGTAAGCTAGTCTGTGCTAATAATGATAAATAATAAGAATAATGAATAATAAGTAATGTATAAACAGTATATCACTGTGGTCATGAATACTGTATAGACCTCTTGCATAATAGCAAATTTCTGATGTGATGAATATGGATCTTCTCCAATAAAATAACTTATACCATCTGGAAGAACTCTTTAAAATTAGTAACTTTGGAAAATTTGAATGGCATAGACTTAAAATTCAAAAAGATTTTGTGGATCAAAATTAGAGAACTTTGTATGGATTTCAGAGATCAGGCCTTTCTGGCCTCATTTTCATGTTTTCCCACAACTTGAAATGCTTGTAATTCCTTAAGGATTTAAACTTTTCCCCTCAAACTTTCAAATTTTACTTAGATAAACATCTTCTCTCGATTGGACGGCCAAATTTTTATGAAACATTAAAATTTAAAACATTATGCTAATGAGCTACCTCCATTATGCAAGAGGTCAATTAACCAATCACAAATGCCCTGAAGATTTCCTGTGACCTGGAATAATAATGACAGTATGATAGCAATAATTAGAACAACAATAATGAATAATAACTATTTTAACTCCATGAACAACTAAAGCCATGGTAAATTGTTGCACACAAGGACTTCAGGGTATTCCTCCAAGAATAGTGTAGAGCTGATTTTGTATGACTGTAAAATGCATGTGGCACGATGGGTGCCTTGCCATAACTGTGATGTTTTCTAGAATTCTGATATGCCTTGCCAAGCCTTGACCATGTTATGACCATGCTTGTGCTGTGAGCTTTTTACAGTCATACCAAATCTGCTTTATAGACTTTATTAATATTAATTTATTAACATTTTATTACGTTTCTACAGGCTGAAAATCTTTTACTGGATGGTGAAATGAACATCAAAATAGCAGATTTTGGTTTTAGTAATGAATTTACCCCTGGTAATAAATTGGATACATTTTGCGGCAGTCCACCTTATGCTGCTCCAGAACTCTTCCAAGGCAAGAAGTATGATGGTCCTGAAGTGGATGTCTGGAGTTTGGGTGTCATTCTTTACACACTAGTTAGCGGTTCTCTACCTTTTGATGGCCAGAATTTAAAGGTAAGGCTGAAAAAACTTCTTAAAGTGTGAAAAATTGCTACATATAGTAGGCTTGGTATGGAATTTGTAATTGCAATCGCTTGCTGGCGACATCACAAAAGTTGAACTCATTTTTACTTCTTTGACCTTGAACACAACAGTTGTATGGACACAGTCTGATTTCCCCATTACGAGCAATATGGCAGGGATTGTTACATTGTTGCATTTACATTGCCCATGCATGAAAATGGCTATAACATGACACATTATTGCTAGAAAATGGTCTAAGAATCATACAACTGTATAAAAAATATAATCTGGCTGCCCTGTGTGATTGATACTGTTCTGACAGTAATACATTCTTGTTTCAGGAATTACGGGAAAGAGTACTTAGAGGAAAATATAGAATACCATTTTACATGTCTACAGGTATGACACACAACCTGCATTTGGTTTTTCATGCTTGTTTGTTAAGGTGTGAGATATACTAATAGTGCTTGTTATTTGGCAGATTGTGAAAATCTCCTGAAAAGATTTTTAGTGATTAATCCACAAAAAAGAGCTAAATTAGA
>WUAP02131021.1:0-10000 GCA_015163945.2 Stichodactyla helianthus | reverse complement strand
TTAATACTGTTTTTTTAATTTCATCCATTTTTATAGCAACATAGTATGCCTCCAGGAATGTCTCGTCGCAACACATTTGTATGTGAAAGACGAGCAGGTGAAAAGGGGGATGAAAGGAATAATTCAACACAAACTGGTTCAAGCCAAATAGATGGAAAAGAACCAAGGTAAGTTCCCAAAACAATAAGGTAACAACCATCAATTTTATTGAACCCTGAAACAATCTCTGGGCTGATCTAAGTCAGGGCACAACTAAGTCAGATTGAATTGGAATTTAGCCTATTAGGTTTGCTAATAAGCTAATAAGCTGATAATTAAACTTTTAATACAGTATTGTCATTTTTAACTTCTTGGTGTTGCGGTTGTAACTGTATTTATACAGTGTGAGCTACATGTCCTTGGTCAGTTTGGGGGGGAGGGGAGGGGGAGAAGCTTTACCCAAAAACAGAAAATTCTCCAAAATAAAATTCTAGAACAGAAAAGGGGGGGTGGGGTGGGGGATGGAAGATGCCTTGTGTTGGGATCAAATAAAAAATTTGTCCTTTTCAACAATAAATTTTGTGCCTATTTAAATTAAGCTACCTTCTTGAGATAAAAATGGAGTTCCAAATCCTGTTCTCATGGACAGTGTAATGTTAAACTAAAACAGTAAAATGATAAATTATGTGTTAATATTGATGTTAAATAAGCTGTTTTAATAGGTTATCTGGTAATTTGGAGATGATTTGTAAAAACATAAATTCTCAAAACATGTCCAGAACCTTGACGTGAATTCTACCATCCAAAACGCATGCATAAAATCTTGGATAACTCATGGTATATTTCAACCTTTTTGGACTGTTTACCTAAATCATTATCATAAAAGATGCTAACATTTCTTAACCAACTTGATATTGTTGTGTAATAATTTCTGGTTTTCGTAGCACAACCCCTGAGGCTGGACCAAGTAGTGTTAAGCCTAGACCTCCACCGTCATCTAAAGCGGGTTTAACAAATCATCTAGAGCCGGTCCGTAGATCCTTACCCCCCGTAGCATCGCATCAGGAAGATAGATATAGGCCAGGGTGAGTGTCGGCTTGAGCACTTCCTCACTTCCCTATAAACTTTTTTCATATTGTAACTCAACTCAGTTTTGAGTTCCCTTGTCTGTTTGGAGTTAGCTCTTGGCTGCAGTTCAATATATTCTAATTCCAAGACACGCAATTAAAGTACCTGATTAACCCTATTCAAAATTTTATGAATTTGTCAGATTTTAAACTCTGAAAACTAGGGAACCTAAAGCTGTAAAATATCCTAATTCTTTAAATTTTTGTTAAAAAATTTCCCTACTTTGTTTCCTGATCCAGCATTTAAAGGTAGTGAAAGGAAAGGTCTTCAAGTCCAAATATTATCCCTAGGGGGTGGTAGAAAGGCACTTTAGCCAATCATTTTGTTTCAATAATTCATTTATCTTGGCAGATGAATTATGTAAAAAGACTGTTAAATTTAGAATGAGAACCTAAAATAATTCTAACATAAATATATATAAAATTATAAATAATACAAGTGAGAGAAAAGTAACTGTAACTGTTAAACACTTGCCACAGAAATTAGTATAACAAAGATTTTTTGTGTGTCCACTCTATCATAAGGAGTATTTGATATATATAAAGTTCTGCTGTTTCTGTTGTTTTTTTTGCTACTTTGTTATTTTTGCTGCTTTGCTGTCTTTGAAAAGCTGCATTAATGTTTGTACCAGTCTCTTTCATTTTTGCTAGACGGAAGGGCATGTTAAACTATTCACATTCACTTTTATAATTCCTGCACTGTCTATTCTAAGTAATCTTAGTTTGAGGAGCAGTTCACCCAAAGCTTGCTTGCACTCTAAAAGAGATAACAGTGGTAGCAATGCAGGATGGTGTCTACAATTCTTCCAACATGGCTGCTACATCTGTGGTTTCTTTTGAAGTTTTCAAACTATCATTTAACCTTGAAGTTTTTTACTTAATCTGATGATGGTTTTTTTTTCTCTCTTTCGCCAGTTCTACTCCCAACTCCAATATTCCTGTCCCCTCAAGACTAGGCACTCGTAACATGCCAGCTCGGAGCACATTCCACAGTGGAACAGCAAGGGAGAGACAAAGGGACGAAGGAATTTCTCGAACACAGGACACCAACAGCCCCGGTGTATCGACTAGACCTTCTTTATTTAGTAAACTGACGTCACGGTTTAGTAAGAGGTAGGAACTACTGACCAGAGCAGTGCAGGTTGTATCTCATCTACACAGCGGATAAGCGTACTGGGCATGTGCAAACGGCAGATTAATTAAATCATATTTTGTACCCGAGGTGATAAAAATAGTCCTTCGTATTAGTCAACTGTGATTGGTTTATACTGGTCAGTGGTTATTTTGACTGGAGCATTGACATGCACAGTACGTTTTCCATGTCACGTGATATGTATCTAGACTTGTTTAACTTGCATGGAATGCATGTTTGATTTTAACGTCTGACATCGACATTACACATGCATGCATGCAAGCGTTCATTTATAACATCTATGCTCTGCAGTGTTGACTTCTTCCATAATTCTCGATATCCAAACACCAGTCCATTGTGTTTATACTTTACTTAACCTTGATAACATTGTTATAAGTATTGTGTTATTAATGGTATTAACTATGAGACGGCAATTTTGAAATGTAACCAAGCCCGTGCATCAAATCGAGGCTGTGACTGATTTTTGGGAATTATTTGGAATGCAGTTGTGCCCCACGGTGCTGACCCCTGAGCAGTTGGTGGGCTGCCTCTAAACGATGCTTTCACATCTGTACGGAAGCTTTTGCTGGTTCTCTTCTATCCTGAAAGGTCTTTTGTACTAGTTTTCCTGTTTCCTTTCATAAAATTTAACCTTTCGATTCAAAAAGATGCCCACAGGGTTATTATGAATACCACAGATAGACGAAGATATTTCCTTGAAATGGGCTCCCTTTTCTCTTACCCTCGTATGATGCAACTTTGGTTACTCTCAATATGGCCGCCGCTATAGTATGTTAACCCTCCATGATTTATAATGATGTAAATAACGTTAAAGTAATCTAGTTGAGAAGAACCAGCCAAGGTAAAGGAAACCTTTTAATATCTTTAACATTAGCGTTATGTCTATCGTTCATGTTGTAATGTTGTTGTCTTTTAGTGTTTTTTCTTTGGTATTTTTTTCACGTAATTTTAAACTAAGGCACACTACTAGTCTATCTACAATGCCACATCTAGGTCGAAACTTCAGTGCTTGCGTTACAAAAAATTTCCCTCATTTTTTTGGTTATTATATTTTTCGTTGCCTTTTGTCATTTTTGCACCCTTGAAAATTTTTTACATGTAAACAACGGAAGAATTCTGGTGAAGGTTTAGATGAAGGTAAAAGGGGCCCGAAGGTGCAAAAGCAACTGCAGAAGACAATGCAGAAAACAAAAGATTTAGCCTCACTTGATGATGGGCCACCCTACCCGGTTTTACTTCAAGATGCGAAAAAGTTGCCCAACCAAGCTGCCCTTTTGACTAATATTTGAATAACGCAAGTACTTTTGTTTGTCCCTTCTTGTGGTATAATTTCTGACTCCTCGTTTTCTATGCTTTCTGATGCACACTGTCTTATTTTAATGTTAGCGTTCTCTGCACTTAATTATTTCGGTATGTCGCACAACCTACAAAACCGCTTTGACATTGATAATGGCCTTCAAAACTCTGAATTTTCGTTGCTAATTGGACAGACCTTCGAACTAATCATTAAGCCCTAATTCGACCTCTCGTTGCGGATTGGCCAAACCTCTTGACCAATCAGTGTGCCATGTTCTGATTTCTCGTCGCTGAATGGACAGACCTCTTGACCAATGAACGTGTCACACTTCCTTGCAGCATACACACTAAAGTTGTTGGTTTCATTGTCATAGTGGTGTTTGTATAGTCTATCTAACTGTTCATTATTAGTCCGTTAAATTAATTCTAACCGCAGACAAAATGAGTTTGTTGTAATTAACTTAATAATTTTGTGTTTATTAATGATTGCTTATCTATGCTTTAACAGCCTGTACGTTTTCCATCCAGCTAACCTGCTAACCAGAACATTTTATTCTTTTTCACTGACATTTTACGCATTCATTGGAGATCGATCATTACATCATCTCAAATTAGAAATACAGTCATGTAACTTGTACGGCTCACCCACCCACTCACCCTCTCACTCACCCTCTCACTCACAACACATCCCTCACCTACACATTGCGAAACAGAACCGTCAAGCACTAAGTATACATTTTCATGCATGACACAGTACATAGGCAAACATAGGGGCATGTACACGCGCACGCGATAGAACGTGCGCACTATTGCGCTGCTACGGGCGAGCATCGATGTTCACTAATACACACACTCCACACGAAAATTTATGATTTTTCCCCACAGAAAAAAGGCATTATAAAGAGCAGCGCATACAACATTTTTCTGCTACCTTGGTACATTATCTGTAGACACCCACGCATACTGCATGTCTTAGGCACCCGCATTGATGGACAGACAGACAGACAGACAGACACAATATACAGCATGTCAGACTTTGTTATCAATGGATATATCAATCATTATTCCATCTGTATCAGTTTAAGATTAGCTGTGGTGTTTTGTCTTTGTTTATACACACACACGGGGTCCTCCTGTTGCTCGGTGCCTCTGCCACACCCTGGAGTGCAAACTAGAAATCCTAAGACCCTCATGTGGAATAAGTTTTGGTGGCTCTTGTGTTGGCAGGGTCGCCGGGTAGTGCTTGTCTACGATATGCAAAACGTATCTTTGTGCGGTATGTATCGTATTGTGTGCTCCTAAATGTACTCTCAGAAACTATGCTCTTTGTCCTGTTCCGGCTTTTTTTTTTCTGTCTGTCTGTCTGTCTGTCTGTCTATCTGTGTTGTGTAATGGTAGCGTAATTTCTATGGAGCTATAGTCATAACTGTTAGCATCTGCATGACCACGTGCATGCCACTAGGCCTAAACTTTCACTACCAATCCACATTATCTACAATACGGTGTAGTGCGGCGTGTTTGAACCTTTCCTTTATCCAAATAGGAAGAGATGATAACGGGAGTGGTCATCAGACCTCGGCCGACCACCTGGCATCTATTTAGGTATCGTACCACCAAGCGTTGAACTCGTCGTCCTTACTCGGACTGAGAAAAGCCGGTCAATCAGTGGTACACCTAACTGCCTGTTCAAAAACAAAAACCCAAAACAGCCAAGAGAGTATACTCGCGTGCATGACCTGTCCGACCACATGTGCCTCATTGTAAACTTCCAGTCTGTTCTATAATTAACGAAACTAAAGTAAACGTGTCTTAAATTGCTGTTGTGTTCGTTGGTAGTGTAACTAATTAATGCTCCGTCTGTGTGGCATGTTAACATTTTATATTAGTGTCCTTAAATTTTAACGACGACGCGATCTAGGACAGCTGCCAGAAGTTTCGATATTACATTAGACCAAATTCCCTTGGGCGTAATGTTTTTTCTCAGACCGACTCAGACCACGTCTCATTCCATTAAGAATAAACGTCTTGGTTTGAGGTACATCCGTTTTGATGTATCTTCTCAAGCTTTATTGGAAAACAAAGAAATACTAACCAAGGGGATGGCACGTGTTTGGAATGGGAAAACATTAAGCCTAAGTGGCTTTAGTCTATCCAGTTTATGCTTCAATTATGGTGAAGAATTTTCTTGACCACGATGGTAGCATGCGGGGAAAAACCACTTGAAGGACGAGTAACTGCGCATGCTCAGTCAAGAAAAAACACTTCCGTTAGCCGTCCTAGATCGCCTCGTCGAATCTAAAGGTCACTCTTATAAGCGATTAAAAGACTGAACTCTGTTCTAGATTCAACTTAAAGTTCTTAAACATTTAAACCATCGTTAAAAAAGCACTTAAGATGATACCGTCAAATATTAGAGCAGGGCCCGGTTGTTCAAAGCCTGATTAGCCCTAATCCTGGGTTAACTCTATAAGTTTTGTTAAGAGTTAAACCAGGATTAGCTTTAATCGGGCTTTGAACAACCGGACCCTGGATTATATATGGTCTTAAATCACTTAAACCACACCTATGTTGCTAGGTAACCACAGCAGGTACATGTATGCGAGGCACCTCTCTTAGCTTTGCACTAGTAAAGATTTCACTTTGCACTTTTTTAGAAAAGTTCCTAGTAATAAAATTCTAGTTAATAGCGCATTTTGGGATGAACGACGGCCACTCCCCCTTCTCTCCACGGCTCTTGTAATTTTTATTTTTTTTAAATATTTTTTTACATCGTACTTGTTTGTTTTTTAACCTGTGTTGATGTGTTCATGCTTGTGAATGTGTTGCAAGGAGGTCCCCATGTGTGCCGCCGCCGAACCACTTGACTTTTTGACTACCATGTCAGAGGTCTTTGGGCGCGGCTAACAGGGGTTTTGACGCGCTGATTTTTTGCATTCAAGGGCGCGTGGAAGCGGGGGAACAGGCTCAAAGTCCTCACCCGATCCAGGGGCCAGTGGGCGGACGAGGTCTAGGTCTCTTCGAGGAACGCTTGCTAGACTCTCATTCAGAAAGCAGAGAAAAAGGCAGGTGTAAAATTCCACCTTTTGGCCGGCGGTTGTCTGAGCATGTGTGAGGTTGTCACGTGATTGGATGGATCGCTGTGTGCGAGCAGTTTGTCACATAAATGTCCCGTTTCTTGTACCCAGGTCCGTAGGAGACTCCAACGACAAACCACGTTCGCTTCGATTTACTTGGAGCATGAAGACTACCAGCACTTTGGACCCGTATGATATGATGAAAGAGATAGTCAAGGTCCTAGAGGCCAATAATTGTAACTATGAACGGAAAGAGAAATATCTAATACTTTGTTGCCATGGCAGCCCGCCAGAAAATAACCACGTGCAGTGGGAAATGGAGGTGTGTAAGCTACCTCGCCTGTCACTCAACGGTGTACGCTTCAAGCGAATCTCAGGCACCGCTATCAACTTCAAAAACATCGCGTCTAAAGTCGCCAATGAGCTGAAACTGTGATGGTGCTTGCGCCTCATTCTAACTAAGGGATTACTATGTAACGGCAAAGGTCATTCTGTCGTGACAGTGGAAATGCAGCAGTATTGCGTTACTTCTATCGTGACATGGACACATCAAATTATTATTTGTGGTTGAAAGAGAATCATGCAGGACCAAAGGCAAAGCTATCATATATTGATGTACCAGATCAAGGTCACATCCTTACGGATTATTAATTACACGCGCGTCAAAAATACAAATGGACAAAACACGAGAAACCATGGAAGATGTCACGTGACTTTATGCTAACGTCTTCGTAACTATGGTGGTTTAATGCACGTGCTTCGTCTCCTGTACAGTGTATAAGTGTAAATAGTCTTAGGAACTATTATTTAATTTTTATTGGCGTTCGATCTGTGGGTTGTGCTGTCTTGTGCAACGCATCCATTCAGCTAGTACTGTCTTGTTCCGAAAAAAAAACAACTCCATTTCCGTGATGCACATCATTCCTCTTTTAATGGGTAGTAGCAACCCCCTGGATCCTTCATTCTCTACAGATTTTAATTTTATAGAAGGGGGCGGATGGATAGAACCTCTCGGGGGGGAGGGGGGCTGTGGGGGTCGTCACTGGGGTTGGTACCCTCGTTGACAATCGAAAGGTATATACTTCATTTGTTTTATATTTTATTTTTCTTGTACATGATATAATATTAGTGGGCTTAATGATTATTATCGAATCATAATGTAGTATATGACACATGAAGTATATACCTCTTGGTGGGCGTGTGCTGCAGATATCAAATTACCCAATTGCGTTGACATTGCTGTTAATGAATTCTTGGATATCCAGCCTTACATCTTTAATAGGCCATTAACATAATGGCGTCATTGTACTACAACTACCACAATGCTTCACGAATTTTCTTATCCAGTTTTTTATTCCCGCGTGAGGACAAAACAATAGACCTTTTTACTAATACAGCGGCCATCTTGAATATATTAATTTTTCATTGTTTAAATCAATATTATGGGATGTCCAGGGGCAAAGCCTTTGTTTGCCCCCTGGGCATCCCATAATATTGAGATTTAAACAATGAAAAATTAATATATTCAAGATGGCCGCTGTATTAGTAAAAAGTCTATTAGTGTTAGCTAAGTAACGAAAGATAGTGCGCAAGGGATTCTGGTAGTAGTAGTAGTATATAACGTCGTGATGCAAATGAGCTATTTATACCCTGAAGTGAGGTTCTACTGTATACGGGTATAGAGAATGATCATTATAACGATAATACATACGTAAATCCTTCAGAGCCTGGATGTCTGGGGACCATCGCGGCAGCAGAACCCCATTATGCACAGACAAGATTTATAAGAAATTATCATGATAAACATATCCTGCGTTTTGGTTCTGCTTCTGCGCAAGCGTCGCACATTCAACAGGCTCGAGTCTTGTCCAGTAGTATTGAGGTACTCTTCAAGGCAAAAATTTTAGAGAATCGTGAATCTCGTTCATAGCTCTGTCATGAGTGCGCTGTTATGAGAACTTTGTTTAGGAATGCTAATGTGCCGGCTGTAATTCACAATAGATGTTGTACCCTGCTTTGTTTAATAAGCCAGTTGATCTGGGGTTGACACTTCACAAGATTGATTTGCATTCCCAGTGAACTCACCTTTTGACTGCTTTTGTACAACCTATAAAGCATTTCGTTCTGGCTTATTGGCGTCAAATTTTGTGCTGCACTTTGCATGAACACAATAGCGTTTCGTTACTGATGGGCAAGTCCATTTGCAGTGATGAACAACAAGCTATTGCATTGATGCAAAGTCCCACCCGAAGCAGGGAACAACAATCCAGTGAATTATGGCAAACGATACGCGCACATGTTATAGGAATACCCTACCGGATATGGGGATGGCAATGGAAGCTTAGACAGTCTTCTAGTCCTTTGCGGTAATACACCGCAAATCCAAATGAATTTGGGATCATCATTCACGGCTTTAAGTTGTAAAGGAGAATTTAGTTTTAATGTAATCATCACCTTTTTAATGAATTTAAGGCACTGACATTTTTACTGGAGAAATTGAAGTAGAATGTAGTAGATTTGTAAGAAATCTTTCAAAGATACGAATATGGTGAAAACAACATAAGGTACATACTACATATTAGCTCTCCATGTAGTTCCCACATAGAATTATGTCCATAAAAATTATGGGAGACTGTACCGGGGTACTATATGGAGAGTTGACATGAAGTACATATACCTCCGACATCCCACACCAAACATCTGTCACGTGGCTTGATCACTCTGCCTGTCCCAGGCTCTCGGCGCGCGTTAAGAATAAGGGAAACTCAGTTGAGCAATAACCAGGAATGAGCACCGTGCGTGTTTGGGAGGAAACCTGGGACAGCCTGTGATTGAAAGCCAGCCTTTCTTATGATCAATAATTAAAATATAGTAAAATGTGTAACGTACGAGGGGTACTTGGATCGTTCTTAATACAGGCAAATGTTAATACTCGTGTGGGATTCTTATTTATTCCCAACTTTGTATCATAATCGACCAGCATCTGAAAAAGGAAAAATAGATTATGTTCTACTGTTGAGTTGATACGTTTCCATAGTTCTTGCCCGCAGAACATTTTGTATTGTTTATGCACGCCACAAGGACATGCGCATATCTTAGGACTAATAGAAGGCAAACGTGTGAGTAGAAAGATCAGTAGAAGGCAAACAGATGCGCAGGTAGAAAGACCAGTAGAAGGCAAACATGCACAAGTAGAAAGACCAGTAGAAGGGAAACAGATGCGTAAGTAGAAAGACCAGTAGAAGGGAAACAGGAGCGCAAGTAGAAAGACCAGTAGAAGGGAAACAGGAGCGCAAGTAGAAAGACCAGTAGAAGGGAAACAGATGCGTAAGTAGAAAGACCAGTAGAAGGGAAACAGATGCGTAAGTAGA
>WUAP02131010.1:0-13862 GCA_015163945.2 Stichodactyla helianthus | reverse complement strand
CGAACGAACGAACGAACGAACGAACGAACGAACGAACGAACGAACGAACAAACGAACGAACGAACGAACGAACGAACTTAATAAATAAATAAATAGAAAAAGGAAGAAAAATTCTGAATTCACCAAGTAGCTATCACTGGTCACCCATCCGAATACTAACCCAGCCCAACGGGCTTGACTCACTGTCTTGAAAGCACACACGCATTTAACCATTCGTCTATCGCTTTCAAAGAATTACGTCAACAATGCATGCGAAAACAATACACCAGATATACTAGGTTATTTTTCTCTCTTTCAAATCGATGTGAACCGTGGTTAGAGCAAGGGGTTGGTCGTATATGGTCTGGAGGCCGGCCAGCCTCTCCCTTGATGCTTCGGCAAAAATTCTCTAACCCCTAAGATGACGGAACGGCACTTAATCGACGGTTAAGCTCGGAAATCCATACTGCACCTCATTCAAGGGGAATGTCTCGGGGATATGGTTATTGTGTTCACTGATTTTTTGAATGAATTAGTGTTGCAGACCCGGGTTCGAATCCCGAAAGGGTCACATTTTCAGTTCTTTCTTTCTTTATTTTATTTTTTCTTTTCTTTAAGTTTTTTTTTTCCCCTTTAAGGTTTCTTCCCCTTCCCTCTTCAGACAATCTTTTGCCTGACGTTTTTGCTCCTCTGCACAGTAGCCATTTACTGAACCACACTACCCTTTGACTCTATTGACTCTCTAGAAATTTTTGCTCCTGGAATGTTTTCTTCCTTTAGAATACTGCTTTCTTCGAACTCGTTTAGAGGGACTGCCGAGCGTAATTTTTATTGGAGCGGGAGCAGCTACCAGCTGAGCAGCTCAATTTTGAAATTGAAACTCTTGGAAATGCGATTTCCAGTCTTTTGAGGGGCATTTGAAACATATTTATTGTATTACCGAGAATAGCCGGTGTACATATATCAATAGTAAATTCGTAATTTAAAATGGCGGCAATTTTTTGGGAGTGGGGGGCTTTAGGCCCCAGCCCTCCTAGCTCTACGGTCCCTGCTAGTCCTACACGATACCCAGACCTACTAACATTACAAGACAATCAACTCAATTTGATAAGAACCAAATAACGCGAGATAAAAATTCATTATGTGCTTGATATATGATATCGGTTCACTTTACCTCAACGTGCTGATATGTGTTAGACAACAAAGCGATCATCATATTCATCAACATCACCACACCCATTATCAAGAACACACCATACAACAATTTAGCAAGACCATCTGAAAAGTTATCTGAAGATTGCAGGGGTGTAAGTTCAGGGATTCCTAAAAGGGACCAAGCAAGGTGCCTTGTGGAGCTCCACCAACTGTAGAAAAATAAGAGAAAATAAACATAGAATGATTTGGTAAAAGACTCTGGTTTAATATCAGTAAGACCTTGATCATGCGTCGTTTCTAAAAAAAACTTACCAATCAAGTCCAAGTTGATTTTCGCAGAATCTGAAAAAAATAAAAGTGCATTGGGGAAAATTTAGATACGCAGCAACTTATTTCGCATATGATTTAATGCAATTTGATAAGAGAGGGAAACTGGCCTCATTCCCCTTAGAATAATATAAAGCGTTTCTATGACATTCCCTAAGCGCGTGCGTCCTTGTGTTAATAGACCTCTTTACCTTGGACGTATAATGTTTTTCCATTTCAAATCACGTCATTCCCTTGGGTTTTATCTCTTTATTTCTCGGAAACGCTTGAGAAGATACGTTAATATAGATAAATCTCGAACAAAGAACCTTACTCTCAAGAGGAGGAGAACGTGGTCTGAAATGGGGAAATATTACACCCAAAGTAAAGAAGTGTATTTGTCGGCAGGGATGATAAGATAAAATGGATATGTTTTGATGGACAATGCAAAATTAAAGGTAGGCGTTGTACGATATGTTCAACTGAGAGCAATGCATTTTACACCTAAACCAAACTTGTGACCCTAGTTCCATAACTGAACTAGAATTGACAATTATGATTCATGATTTCGAAGCGTTGATTTGTGTGAAGGGGACCAAAACTGTATTGTTGTTGTAAACTGGAGATCAAGCACGGGAGACAATAAACAAACACAGCCTTGGACACACACGCACATATATTATATATGTTTCTTACCCACTTGAAGTTTCGTTCGTCCCCGAGTTGTAAGACACCTCTGTCATGTATATCTTGGTAATAGCAAGAGAAAATGCCAGCGTTGCTGCAATAAACTGCCCAAATATTGCAATAACAGCGCTGATGATCTGAAACAAAGCGATCTGAATCGATCCTGTGGATTTTTTGGACTCCATGATGTGACCAAACACTCTGAGCGTAAGGAACATGGCGTTCAAGCCGTAAAGATATCCAGCAACAGCGAGAAGGCGGTTCTTTGATACCGTTGTGTGTTCTGACCAGGTGAAAACTCGAAGACCAACGAGGACAAGAAACACTGTTAGGGTGAGAACATCCAATACGTTCCACCAGTCACTGGGAAATGAATAAACGAAAATAAGTGAAATGGGAATATCAAGGCTTTCTTATGGAACTTCCTCGGTATGTTGCAAAGTACTGTTCTTGTGCTATCAGTTATTATCGTGTGTACTCATATGAAAACTGCTGCATCTTCTTAAAACCTTTTGAGAAATCTAAAGGATCTCTAAACTGGAGTTGCGATTACTCACTCAAAATAACTCGATATGATTCTCCGCAATTCCTTCCATTCCTGTGGTTTCTTGTTCTTGTTTCTTTTTTCTTTAGAGTCTTCATTTCTTTTCTTCGTTTCGTCTTCATGTGCAAATATTGTAGGGGTTCCTTCTCCATTTGACGTTTCAGAGGTCACTTCATCGTTGTCTTTCAAAAATTTGTTTCTTTCTGTCCGTGCTGAGTTCCTCTCCATGGCAACCTGATTTATCTCTGTCATGAACCTTCCCAGGAAGAACAGCATGATGATCCACTCGATGGCAGTGAAGTTGATTGTGGATGGCTGAAGGCACATGGCAAAGTGAAGGCCAAGAAGTACCAGGTAAGTCAAGGTGTCACGGAAGAAAATGAAGTATGGTGTCGTGAAATACTCGACGTAATGATCTGTAACAAGAAACCATAATGGAAGTAAAAACATGTGATGATGATAATGGTGATGCTGCTGCTACTGTTGCTGATGCTGATGTTGATCATCATGATGATGAAAATAGTGATGACGGTGATAATAATGATGAAAATAGCATGGACTCCTGAAATAGTGATGATGGTGGTGGTGGTGGTGGTGATGATGAAAATAGTGATGATGATGATAGTAATGGTGATGACAATGGTCATTATGGTGACGGTGAAGAGGAATTGATGATGATGATAGCGATGACGATAATGATGATAGTAATGGTGATGATGATTTATGATGATGGTGATAATGATAATTATGATTGATAATTATGAATGGACATGATGGTGGGTTACTGCGCCTCAGTATAGCTATAATGCAGATGTCCACTCACCAAAGATGTCTTTCCCCTTGATACCTAATTAGAAAGGTAAAGAATAAAAAATTTTCATTTTTTTGAGATACTAGTAACTGAAATCACACCACACGCAGTATCGCGTCTTTATCAGCCAGGCTTACTTCATCTTCTGGGTATATTTTTTCTTATTCATTGAGGTCTTGGACTTAAAAAGACCCTACTTAAATAGTTCATGGATTTTTGTGTTGGAAAATAGTATAGTCGCACAACGTCGTGGGAAGGGATTACACGGACGAACGTCGCATTACAACACGTACAGCTCCACACCCTAAGGGGTTTGCTCCAGAGGCACGCTCCCGGGTCATTTTGCACAACTAGTACACACGAGAGAGCATGCTGAAATTTAACCAGTTTAATATTAGGGAACGTGAGCTGGGGGCAAAATTTTGCTCCCGCCACAACCTTTTTATTACATGAAACGTTTGGTACACATGTATGAGCTAAAGGACCCTGGAGCCTGCTCCCGGAGCAAAACCCTTGGTCTGCATAGGCCTTAAAACTCGTAGTGAATTGAACTCACACTGAAGAATGTAGTCACACTCCTTGTCCTGTTTTTCATCACTCTGACGGCTTAATATGAGGAAAGTGTTTTTAGCATCCGTTGCCATGGTTTCAAGCTCCTTAATTTCAGGATGTACACCAAGGCCGACAGAAATCACTTTAATTTTCCGTTGTTTTAAGGATTTTGCAGCTTTCAAGAGCTCTTTGCTTGGTGTACCAAATTTATCATCAGTCATAACGACGAGTACCTAAAATAGAGGACAAATGGATCAACCTTATTTATAGAGGGTAGCTTTAACAACTGTAAACTGACAAACCTGTGGCCCTCTTTAACATCTTTTTACGTTAAAAAGGACCGCCATTAACGTGATCATCCGAGTCACGTGAAGGTCTAACCATTTGCAGATGTTATTACAAAGGCAGCACCTTCTCCTCAGTTATTTTAAGACCCTTAGTATTGGTCCGACCGGGGCGTGAACCCACGACCTCCCGCACGAAAGACCGATGCTCTACCAACTGCAGCTCGAAATTCTATCGTTTACGCACTAGCTTCTCAACTCCGTTCCCCCATTTCCTTCCTGTCAACCCCCCTCCCCCCTCCGACTACCTTGCGCATGTAAAGACCGCCAGCAACCAGCAACGCTTAATAAACCCAACACAATGATTTTTAATTGATGTGGCATCCTGTGGTAGCATATTCGAGCAGACTACAGAGGTTGCGCAATGAATGCCTAGGCACAGACCTTCAAATCAAATCTTTATTATCAACTGACCTTGTTGCTGCCTTCTTCAGCATCTTCGAAGAGGTTTTCAACCTCTTTTAAGTAGTTTAGGAACACCTTATCGTCCTTTTTATCATTGCCATCCTCTTTTTCCCTTGTAGGAAGTTGTACGTCTTTCTTGCTATTCATCTCCGTCGTGGCTTCCTCAGAGCTCGGAAACGTGCTGATAATTGGTCCATTATGGTCACGTGTTATCGTGGCATACTCAACTCTATAAGACTGCAAATTGTTCATGATGTAAGACGAAATCCCTGCCATCGTCTGGAACTGTCTAGCTGCGTATTTCCACGATGCGTTGAATACAAAAGCAACGCGAAGAACTGAAAAAAGTTAAAACTACCATTATTGTATTAGAGATCTTTATAGCCTGCTTAAATTACCGTCATTTTTACTTTCAGTTACCATACGCTGCTAATGTGCATCGCCGCTTTCTCTGAACCCACCACGTGAGGTGCCCCCTAAAGCCTGGTTCACACTAGCGTCGTAATCGTAATCGTAAGCAACGTATGCAGACTCAGGATCGTATTTATCAATGAGGTGTCAAAAAAGACAAGCACTGTTAATGAGCAGTACGCTACTGAGTCTGCGTACGTTGCTTACGATTACGATTACGACGCTAGTGTGAACCAGGCTTAAAAAGGAGTACTCGTGAAGATACAGGATCCCGGATTCCAAGTTCTAAATGACTTACTCTGGGATCCAGGACCTATTTATTCTTGCTCCGACTTTCGGCAGGCGCTTGTCCTACCTAAACCGAAGAGCGAAAACAACCTCTGAAATCCCATTACTGGATTCCAGATTCCAAAAGCCAAATTTCCATGGATTCCGGTTTTTCTTACCAATGGCGAAGGGTACTTTATGGGTTATCTCCTGTGCTTCGAGAGTTTTTAAGAACTCTCCAGTTCTCCTCCTACCGCTTAAGTCAAGTATTAGTTTCCAGTTCCATCAATGTGATTTCGTTTATATTTTTTAATTTTATTTATGTATGTACGAATGCATGCATGCATTCATTCGTTCATTCATCCATTCGTTTTCGTTGCGTTATGCTTGTCCGCACGTTGTTGCAAGATACGAAAAATAAAAAGTAAGCTGTTTCAAAATCCGGCCAATTTTATATCTAACCTTGTCTTTTTTTCACGGTTCTTGTGATCAAGTGTATCACTGACAGCAGACCGTAGACCACAGGAAAAAGGAAAACATCAAAAAAAGTCCAAAAGTTGAGTAAAACCCATTTGAGCCAGTTTCTCTTGCTATTGCTGTATTTCAGATGGTGAAAGTGTCCTGTCCATTGCTGTCTCAACACGGTGTACGTCACCGGGTGTGATACGAACTAGAAAAGATTCATGAAGACATGAATTTTTATTTTTGGAGAAACAGTGAGGACTACTCAAGGTAGAAGAGCGTGCTCGAAGCTTATGAATGCAATGTACTGTCTGCATGCAGGTGAAAAGGGGAAGGTAGGGTGAAGAAGAAGGGGAAATGTGGGGGAAGAAGAAGGGGAAAGGTAGGGGAATGTAAGGGGAAGGTAGGGGTAAAGAAGGAGGAAGGTAGGGGAAGAAAAAAGGGGAAGTTAGGGGGCAGTTGGCGTCTCTGCTTATTCAGTCCAATTAATCTAGCTTAACTAAATGAAGCCAAGTAGCTTTTGCAACCAAATCTCTTTTCCTATTTCAGAACATGTGTGCCATTCCCTAGGGTATTTTTTCTTTGTTTGTGCATAATAAGAAATGTTAGTATGAATGTGCTTTAAACAAATAATCTTATTTTCAAGAGGATGCATGATGACACATGGCCTGAAAATAAAATTTCAAATATCTTGCCTAATTATGTAAAGAGCTATATACCTTCTTTTGTCGATATTTTACAGCTTTGTCCGAAACACGATCAAAATCTTCCCCTTCAAATATAGCTCTTTTTAGGTCATCACTTTTAAGAGGCTCAAGAAGTTGAACAGCAAAATCTTCGACTGATGTTGCGAGTGACTCTAGATCTTCTGCATCGGGCCCTTTAGAGTTGGCCAGTCGCTTCAGCTCGTAGCTAACCTGAATTGGATAGAGAGTCAAGGAAACGAAACTTGGGGCGAATCTAACGGCCGTCTTGAATAAAATTCTTTAATTGCGCTGCTGGTGTCCAAATTAAAGCTCTTTGAGAAAATCCGCTATCTTCGCCTCTAACAATAGATAATTACACCTTTTAGCACAGAGGGGTGGATTCATTACGGCAGGATTTACCAGAGCAGCAGAAAATATTTACCAAAACCCGAGGAAACATCAATTGCAAAGAAAACTCATGTTAAAACAATTCTTGAAAAGTAGTTATTGACATATTTACCAAAAAGGTCCCAGGATTCAGCCTGCGGGAACGCCTATTTAATTCGAAAAAGTGAGGGGTTGCCATTAGGCGAAATTAAATTACATGAATAAGAATGAATAAGAATGTACCTCAAAAGACTTTTCCAGGCAGTTTGTCACGCATCTAGTTAAATTGTTCGGGGTAATCAATTCTTGGATGTCATCCAAATCACCATCTTGTAATGCTTCATCCATTTTCATTTCAAAATCTGTATAAACGTATAATACCTGTCTCTATCTCGCCTCCATCTTTGTCAAATCGATCGTAGAGAAATTACTCGCCTCTTCCCCTCACCTTTGCCGAGATCTTATTTAAACCTTGTTCTGCATACATTAAATTTTTTATTGTATTTATACAAAGAAAAGGCCACAGTAGTGGCTTACATATACCAAACTTTTAAGTGAGTGTATAAATCAGCTATATTCTCGGCACGAAATAGAGCTCATCCCAAGCACATGGCAGGGTTTCAACATGGTAAAAATGGTAATGATGGTAAAAATCACTTCTAAAGAAACCTTGTTAGCTTGGGCGTAATGTTTTCCCATTTCAGACCACATGTCATACCCTTGGGTATATAATTCTTTGTTTGAGGCTCATCCATACAAAAACAGTACCCAAGGAAATGAAACAGTCTAAAAAAGGGTAAACATCACGTCCAAGCATTAAAGGTCTATTTCATCCAATCTTTTCAGCTATGACGTAATGTTTTTTCCATTTTAAATCTATTGAAAATAAGGTTCTTCTTTGTCAATGAGTTCCATACTAATGCAACTTTTCATTATATAAAGAAATAAAACCCAGGGGAATGATTGGTAACCTGAAATGGAAAAACATCTTTTCACTGCTAAATAATGGGCTTATAACATCGACACCTTACCTTGACGGTCTTTTAAACTCCACCTATCCGTTTCTGTGGAATAAAACCAATTGATATCAACTTTATGATCAAAAACCGTAAAGATGAAGTATAAATTCAAACTTAGAACATGATATTTTTGTAGAGTTTTGTGTTTGCAAGTCTTTTTTACCTTTAACAAGATCTTTCTGTCGATACACGACTCCGCCATCTTCAGCTTCATCGGGAACAATTATTTCTTCCGGCTACGCAGAAAAAATGAGGGATAGAACTTAAACTCGCTTTCTTCAGTGCACGAATTCGTCACTTTAAGAAATTAAGCCCTACCTCACCCCTCCCCATCTCATCGTTTTACTCCTAAGATCCTTTTAGCTTCTCAGGTTTGCTCGTTTTTCTCACTGAATTTGAATTTAAAATGTAAAGAAAAAGTAGAATAATGTGAGCAAAAAGGTCCTATACTTGAACATGAGGAACTCCTTTATAATATTGAATACGTCAGATGTCAAGCTACACTCAAAGACATTGGTAACGTAACATTTCCCATTTCAGGTCACGTGTCACTTTCTAAATAATTTTACTTCTTTCTTTCTCAGAAACGCTTGAGAAAATGCATTAATACCATTACACAAAGAAACGTCCTTAAGTCCCATAAGGTTGATACGTGGCCGATTGGAAAACCCTAAGGACTGGTCATAAAGTAAAGGGCGTGGGCATGGGGGTGGGTGGGTGGAAAAATTCAATTTGAAGGAGCTCATTTTTTTGATAAAATGCCCTGTATAAAACGAGGTAAAAAAAAGTGATGACCCCTTCCCCCCTGTTTCCTTAAGGGAATTGCAAATGACCCACCTTTAATGTACAGTTTTATAGACAGCCCACCTCTTTCAAGAAGTTCAAAAATGTGTGACCCACTCCCTATCCCCCCCCCCCCCTTTACTTTATGACCATTCCCTAACGTCCAAAGCAGAAGGGTTGTGTAACCTACCAGATAATGCATTTCAGTTGCCTACAGATGAAAACCATGAATAAAAGAGAAAAGAAAATTATGGATAAATGAGTAGACGAATGACGAACCAAATAACACAAGTTATAACAACGAATAAATGACTAGATGATAAACAAATAAACAAACTGTCACATATAAGAAAGACTTAACGTCTGTATAAACTTCATAGCATACCTTCCAGTTATATGAGGGACAAGGGGGGGAAGGTAGGGGAAGAGAAGTAGGGGGGGCAGGATAATTATCTGTACTTCCTGCCTATGAGCAAAACTACAATTAGGAATCATTATTACCGGCATCTGTGAATACAAGAAAAACGAAAGTAAAACTTTCTTAGTACAATGGAACAAATCCACTTGGGCGTAACGTTTTCCCTTTTCAGATCACGTGTCATTTCCTTGGGTATTGTTTCTTTGTTTCTTTGTAACACTTGAAATGATACGTTCATATCGATAAGCCTCAAACAATGAATCGTACTCTAAAGGCAATGGCACTTGGTCTGAACAGAAACTCATAAGGGGATCGATCCCCTTGTGAGTTTCTGGTCTGATATGGAAAAATATTACGCCCAAGTGGCAGTGGCGGATCCAGAGGCGGTTCCAAGGGTTCCATGGAACCCCCCTTGAAGTTTTTATTTTTTTTAGACAATAGAAATATCGTCAAACAAAGACTAGACAATAGGCTATACACAGTTGGGAAGCTTAAGAAACGGAACCCCCCTTTGTAAAATCCTGGATCCGCCACTGAGTGGATTTAGTCTATTTTGGATCTCCAGCAATTAACTAAATCAACTACCTTCTTCAGTTGTTCCAAAGGATAATCAAAACTACTTAGAGGCTGAAACAAAACCAAAAGTATAGATTATACATATATTTTTTTACGTGCGAATAAATAATATTGTAAACCCAAATCAGTTTTCTACGTTGTATTGCAGAGGTGAAAGAGAAACTTACAGATTCTCTTGCACAACCAACTGCCTTTGGCCTCTGAAAAGAGAAGAATATGAATGTTAACTGAAATTTATCAGTAGGTATCATAAATAATTAATGAAAAAACTGAAATGCAGAAGCAAACTTTTGATGTGGGCTACGAGGAGGGGAAAGAAGAGGAATGTGATAGAGGTGGAAAATGGGGAAGGAGTTCAAGAAGGGGGCGTAGGAGGAGGATTTAGAAGGATCAGCAGTGGGGGGAGGAGGTGGAGGAGTAGGTGGAGGAGTAGGTGGAGGAGTAGGAGGAGAATATAAAAGCAGGGGAAGAAGAAGTAGAGTGGGTAGTAAGAGGAGTGAGGAGGATAAGATGCAGGGGGAGGAGGAGGGTGGGTTAGGAGGAAGATGAGGAGCAAGAGGTGCAAGGGGAGGGGGGAGGGGGGAGGAGGTTGAGTAGGAGGAGTAGTGAGGAGGATAAGTAGGAGGGGAGAAGAAGGGAGGTCAGGGACACTTGATTTTTTCCCGTCGATCAACTTAAAAATCTTAGGCCATCGAAAATGAAACCTTTTGACCACGGAAAAACTTACTGGTATGATTCATGTAAGCCTTTAAGCTATTTATACATTATGTAAATGATTCATTACCTCGGGAGGAATTTCCTGAGGCTGAGCAAAGAACAACAAAGAAAAACAGTCTTACGATGATAATTAAAACCAGTCTATCGTTCCACAAACGGGAATTAGTGCAAGACAAGTTTTTCGTGTGTTGAACTTGGCAACAGAGCAGAAAAACCTTTTTATTTCTTTCGTTATAAGGACATCTATCCGTTTTCAAGCTCAATATTTTGTAAGCACGCTCTCTTGGGACGAAAGAGCAAAATATCAAATGTGACCAAAATTTAGTAAATACGATTTTGAGATATAACGCCTTGTACTTTGGGAGAGGTGATATTTTGATCAGCAGAAAAATTGACGTTTTCGTGAATATCTCCGAGTAGCTTTGCTCTACTTCTACACAATTTTGTCACAACTTTGGAGCAACAGTGAAACAAAGAAATACTTATAGCTTTGGCGTATCACATTAAAAAAAAAAAAAAAAAAAAAAAAAAAATTCGTGAAATTAGCGGCCTTGTCGTTTTTCTGCTCTGCCGAACTTGGCACAGTTTTCTGGACCTTGTCTCGCGAGAAATCTCGCGCTAAACGTTAATTTTACCGCCGAATACTCACAAGAATTACAAGCTCCGGTTCCGATTCTTCTTTCTGCGAAAAAATTAAAAATGATAAATATTAATTAAAAGTCACGTGAACTGCAGTGTGCGCAGTCAAGTATACTACATGACGGATGAACTGAGGACCAATCAGTCATGCCCAGGCTCCCAGCTCATTACAGAGGGATCCATAGTAGCGGTCGCTCGTTTGTGTGAAAGTGGAATACCGTCAGTTGCATCTTCTAGTAGATCTACCGGTAAACAGTCACGACAGAAATATCGTGCCGTTAAACTTCAAAAGTTTTAGCCTTAATAGTCTACACCGTCAAACTTTAAGGTTTCTCGCCTTCTCGAGTACAATTCTCTAAATAAATTCAATTTAGCGAGTTTCAAGACCGTATTCCCCATATTTATAGCAACTATTCGGAAAAATCGTTGAACCGGGAAAATAAGCTGGAGAAACTGGAGTTTGACGGTCTAAACTTTGAAGTTTAACGGCACGACAGAACAGTTGTCGTATGAGTGGGATACGTACGGTACTGACATACAGCACGTACACAATAGCTCCAGATGTCCTATACAGGACGGATATCCTGGAAAACGGTGAGACAGGGGAGGAGTGGGAGGGGATGCGGGGTACGCAAATCAAAGTCTGGCCCATTTGTCAATAAATTAATAAACAATAGCCAATCTACTTGGGCGTAACGATTTCTCATTTCAGACAGCCCTTGAGAAAGCGATTCTTTGTTTCGAACACATCCATTGAATCTCAAGCGCTTCCAAGGAATGCTGAAATGGAAAAGTACGCCCAAGTGGATTTGGTCCATCGACAACCTTCATCAGGAGTGGTTCCAAAGGATTATCATAACGACTTAAAGCCTGCAACAAAACAAAAAGTATAGATTATACACGGCAGTTGTTACATAGGTCTATACACACTAAGGGTTTTGCACCGGGAGCAGGCCCCAGGGTCCTTTAATTTTGTTCCTTCATTTGTACCAAAGATTTCCTGTGAAAAAAGGTTGTGGCGAAGTAGAATTTTGCCTCCGGCTCACGCTCCCTGATATTAAATTGGTTAAATATCAGCGAGCACTGACCACACCATGCAGCAAAGTCCCGCAGCATGCTCTTTCGTGTGTACTCAGTTGTGCAAAATGACCCGGGAGCCTGCCCCTGGAGCAAAACCTTTTGTGTATGAACCTTAATGTATATTGCAATCTACAAATCTATGTTATATCTACGTTATACTGCAACCGACAAAAGAGAAACTTACAGATTCTCTTGGACACCCATCTACCTGAAAAGCGAACATTGTTAAATTTCAATTGTACTAAATAACTGAAATTTATCAGTAACTATAAGAAATAATGCTTTTTTGAAAACACAGAAGTCGCTTAGGTGGTTATCATTAATTTTCTGGGGAGCGAATGGTAAGGGGTCACTTCTTTATGTACCTAACAGGGGGAAGGAGATCAATAGTTTTGTGAGATTTTTGGGGTGGGTGCACATTTGCAAGCATCTTGTGGAGGGCTTGATCATTTCTTGCATTAGGTATTAGGAGGTGTGAAATCATCATAGTAAAAATTAATGTACCTCCCTCCCCCCGCTAAAGTAATCAGTAATCACTCTCGACCCCAGAGCCCTGTTGTTCTTACTGCGCATGCTCGTGAAGAACTGCCAGAGACTCTGGGAAACCCTAGCGCGCGGTAGCCACAATTCTGGCTACGTGGTATGTAATGCGCATGCTCGAATTTGAATTATAGTTAGAGCGCACTTTCCCTAAATCAACGGTTTTCATTTTACTCTCGAAAAAAGCCGTTTTTATTGCTTTACAGCTACACCACCATTTTATAGACTCTCAAGGTAATTGATATCCTTTATTCCAAGGCTCTTGTTATTGCTAGTGCGTTTTTTTAACAAATTATTGCGCAAAATATTCTGACCAATCACAACTCTTAAAAATGTAGGGTTCCCCCAGAGTCTCTGGCACTTCGTCAAGAATGACAGAGATCTGGGGTCGAGAATGATCAGTAATACGTTGCTTATAGGTACGATTTCCGTAAGCCCTTTTAGAGTCAAACTAAGAAAAAACCGTGAACACCTAAAATGTGTCTACAATGTTAATCTTCGTGTTCTGACATTCATTCTCACATGTGATTGGTCAGTACACGATGCTTAACATTCCAGATATATTTTAGGTGTTCACTGTGTTCTTAATTTTGACTGTAAAAAAAGTTAAGATTTATATATGTATTATTTAAATGATTCATTACCTCGAGGGGAATTTCCTCACGCTGAGAAAAGAAGGACAAAGAAAATAGTCTAACAATGATAATAGAAACTGTTCGACGCATGCGCGCTTATTTACTCTTCCCTGGCACCTTCCTGAAGTTACCCATAATTCTCCTTGATTTAGCAAGTGCAAGCGAGGTCAGGGTCTGGTTAGGGACAAAGTATATGAAGGAGACTTCGGAAATTAGACAGAAAACAAACAGCGTATTGTCAAATGTGAATTAAAAGACGGGGAAAAAAGATATAAATGGTTTTACATGTGGTTAAATGACATTTAGGCGAAGTTAAACTCGATCTGAAATGTATGGGGGTCGCCGCCTCGCTGGGCCACCTATACACCTAGTTCAAAAATCTTTGTCGCAGCCGAAGCAACAGTCAACACTCCAAGGCCGCAAAGGATTTCGGTAATTTTTCTCATAAATCATGTTTGC
>WUAP02130999.1:0-13863 GCA_015163945.2 Stichodactyla helianthus | reverse complement strand
AAAAATTCACATTAATCATTGTAAAGCGCCTTTGATTATATCCACATAGAAAAGACGCTATATAAATCATAAATCATCAAATCATCATCATCATTGATGGAGTTTACTAAGGGGGTACGCTTGAACTTTTTTTGAGCAGATTTCATATGAATGTGAAATGCTTGCAGCATGAACACAGTTGTGACACAGTCAAGGCAGGGCAAGTCAGGTCAAAATTCTAGAAAACCTCATGGTAGTGGCAAGGCAAGCTTACGGCACCAGTTGTGCTGTAAGCTTTTCACAGTCATATGAAATCTGCTCTAACTATAAAGACAATGATATGAACAGCACAATTACCTTGTGGATATCTTCAATACACTGTGTAAGAGCTGCTTCATCTGCTACTACTGAATTTGGTTGTTGTTGTAGTTGTACCTCCTCTGCAAGATTGGAATCATTCCTTATATTAGCATCGTACTATTGGATTAGATTTAATTGTACACAAGCCCCCATGACTGAAGTTGAAATACTTGGGTTAGAGAATTGTCTCCACAAAGTTATCAGGCCTTTGCTGAAAAAGAAGTGCTGTACCTAGCTAAAAGCTAGGATGATGATGAAGAAGATGGTGCTGTTAATGATGGTGTTGTTAATGATGGTGTTGTTAATGATGGTGTTGTTAATGATGGTGTTGTTAATGATGGTGTTGTTAATGATGGTGTTGTTAATGATGGTGCTGTTAATGATGGTGATAATGATGATGATGATAATGATGGTGATGAGATTGGTGATGGTGATGATGATGATGATGATGATAATGGTGATGATATTGGTGGTGGTGGTGGTGGTGGTGGTGGTGGTGATGATGATGATGATGATGATAATGGTGATGATATTGGTGGTGGTGGCGGTGGTGGTGGTGATGATGATGATGACAGTGCTGATGTTGATGATGACACAGTGTCCACAAATACCTGGTATTTCTGTAACCCTCAGCAGCGGTGACATCATTACATCAAGGAGGTACTTCTTTGCAAGGTCTGGGTTCTGCTTAACCATAGTTTTGATGGTACTGGATGCAACCCGTACAAATTGTTTACCAAGCTCTACATTTGTTACATGTAATAAACTTAAGACCTGGAAATAAATGATGAGACAAAGATCAGATTTTAGCATGTTCACAAAAAGCAAACTTCAAGCAATTATTATGAAAGATAGAATGATTGAATGATAAACAGATGGATGAAGGATGGATGGATGGATGAAATGGAACAATTACTTCAATATCCCTAAAATAAAATAAAATAAAAATCTTTATTTAAGTGCCTAGTTGTTCTAGTTAAAGCACTAATTTGGGGCACTATCACTCACACACACACTACCACTGCATTAGAGCAGATTTCGTACGACTGTGAAAATGTTGCGCCATAAACACAACACTGACATGGTCAAGGCATGGCAAGGAGTTTCAAAATTCTAGAAAACATCATGGTCGCGGCAAGCCATGCTTACGGCACAACTTTTTCACAGTTATACGAAACCTGCTCTATCTGGTTTAAGCGTACAACTCTCAGCTCACATGTTGGGAGGAAAACCAAGAACCTGGAGAAAAACCCTCATGGCAAGGGAGAGAACAACACATCTAACAAACTCTACTCACATGTGGCATCATTTTGAAGGATCTTTAAATAATCAGATACACACGTGATTGCCACTGACCTGAGGTGCAATGTGTGAATAGTATTCCTCTACAGAACCAGCTTGACTGGGACAGTTGGCTATCAGCCTTGCTACCATATCACATTTATGCCAATCTTGGGCATCTAAATTAGAAACAAGATAGTAAATGTGGAGTAGAGCAGAGCAGAGAAGAGCAGAAAAGAGCAGATGACAAGAGAAGAAACAATAGTCAGTGTAGTATGTTGATTTACCTTGAGTGTTTTCTAATATCCCTCTTAACACAGCTTGGACACCATTTGGTTCCATTAGCCTTGCCGACAACAGCTCACCACAAACATCTCTAAACCACTTTGGTGTCTCTGGTTGATTAGAACTTTTTTCTTCTGTCTTTTCTTCTTTCCTATTAAGAGCTTTACTTTTCTGCTGTCTTTTTGGGTTAGAACCTCCTTGAATCATGAGTAATTCTCTTATTATCAATGGCTGGTAAACCCGATTGACTAGTTTTTGCAATTCAAGCAAGCTTTTTTCTCTTTGTGAAGCTGAAATAAAATTTTCATTGTCATTTTTCTTATTCTCCATTATTTCTTCCCTTTCATTTACAGTTTTACAAGGATTACAACTGCTTTCTTGTCTTAGTAATGAACTAGCTAATGTAGAATTGGCCTTGCTTTGGCATTCCATTTCAAAATGAAGAGAAAATGGTCCGACTTTTCTTGTGGTGCTCAAAATAGATGACTGTACCACTTCTTGGGAATGAGCAGTTTTTTGTGTCTGTTTCACTGAATTATTAACACTGTAATACAATGCAGTTGGAGCATAACATATTTGAATTAGCCCAGTGATTATATCGCCGAGATGACGTGACAGTATAATAGAGCCCAAAGATGTGTGCTTAATACATTCCATTAAAACCTCCATGCATTCATATAAATGTTTTTCGTTTCTCAACTCGTCAACAGAACCCTTAATCACGTGACCATACCCTGATCTTTTTTCCACAGGTATCCCAACACCCGGAAGTAGATTTGGGTAGACACCTAAGCTGATAATAAATTGTATGCAGGTTAATACAGCCTTCTGGTCGCTAACACTGAGAGCATCTACGTTTAGTTTTGGGTTCTGTGATTCTTTGGGTGAAGGTTTATCTTTACACAATGCCTTCGCTTCAGAGACAAGTTCTTGAAGAAGATATTTCAATTCTAACATCAAATACAAGCATATTTTTACGAATTTCCACCTCGTCTCAAGCTTCCAAGATCTTAATTCAACGCCTTCAGGTCCTGTAGATGTAGCTTGAGACTTTCCTTCAGGAATTTTTAGCTCTTCGTCAAGAAAATTTGTCCAAAATTCACGACGTTCGTCTTCATTCATTTGCAAACGTTTTCGCAGAGTTTCAAAGCTCTTATCGCTTAATAACGCAGCTTTCAACTGTTTTGTTTTGTTCAGCAATATTTCTTCGAAGTGTTGTATTGGTTTTTCGTCCGTTGGTTGTGTAGAGGTGCTTGTTAGTAAACGAATTGCAGTTGTAACAATGGCGGGAGATTTCGAAGTGGTGGCCGCCATCTTGGATTTAAGGAAACCACAGGAATCCCAGACTTAAAGCTAGCCCCAGCACATACGTGAGCTGTGAGTAGAGATGAGGTGGCAGTAGTAGGGTGGGGTAGGGTGTTGACACGTAACCCGAAAGGGGAAAATATTTATACACCCATGAATGATGTACATTTTGTCTATAACTCCTCATAATATAGACTGACTTCAACACGAGTCACCTGACCACTACCCCCTTAAATCAAGGATCAGTGTCAAAATGAACTCCAGAAATGGAAAGATCATCTCGATATTAGTATAAAGAGGTGCAGTTTCAGCTCAAAATGTTTGATACAGTAAAAATGGCATGAAATATAAAATTTAAAATGTTATTAGGATTTGTATGGGAAAATGTGTTGGATGGCAAGCTCTTGCCATCCAGCTCGTTTTCCCCACAAACTCTTAGAAAACATCAGATTTTGTTTCAATTTCTATTGTTGTGGACGATTCTGCCATATATAGGGCAAATGTGAAGAACAAAACAATACAATTTTACTCCCCTAAGGATCAGCAACTAAAAATATCCAATTATTTTGTCCTCCAAATTGAACTGCTTTAGGAATTGGGAATTACGAACAAAATTCCATGTGGTTGAAAGAAAAAATAAATTTTGGAAGTTAGGCTTTAACACTTTTCAATTTTGATGGCACACCCAACAACATCAACTGTTAGTGATGAAAGAAAAACTAGATAACATGTATAGCACATTTTATTTCAGAAGAAAAATTAAAAGAGTATTATCTAGGTCTTATAAGTTATTGATTTCCTCAGATGAAATTAGGATGTTATTTTTTAAATAATAAATAAATGGCATCAACCTGTTCTGGTAACTTATATACTTGTTACATATTTGGGCTTTAATCATATGGATGCTACATTTATTCCCCTGAGAATGAAAATGTTCTGAAGTGTTTGCAAGGCTATGTGGAGGAAATGTACTGTTTCAACCAACATGGCTGACACGTGATAAAGGCCCACTGGAAGTATGTGATATTTATTACAAATTGTAATACAAGTTGCATCCTTGTAAAGAAATAATATACCACAAAGCTGCGTTACCATGGTAAGGAACTGACAATCAATGGTTGTTGAATTAACCACAGTGCACAAGCTTAATATTGCACATGCTTGCCTAACTGGATGTGTTACTGCAATAGGACATTTGCACTATGGTGTCATTGACCTCTACTACCAGAATCCCTTGCACACTTTATTTTGTTTAACTAATTAGCACTAATTGTCTTGCTATTCTCATCAGGAAATACAAATTTGAATATGAAAGAAAATACGCGAAGCATTCTGGTAGTAGTGGTCAAATGATGCCATCATGCAAACGTCCTATAGACCTCTTTACCTTCGTATGCAAATTGCCCATTTCAGACCATGTGACATTCTATGGGAATTGTTCTTTTATTATGAAAATGTTAACCTATCAACATAAGAATTAACTCCCAAGAGTGACATCACGTGGTCTGAAATGGGTAAACAAACAACGAAGGTAAAGAGGTCTATTCTTATAAATGTTCTCGCATAGTTTCAAAGGATTATTGAAATCTGTCCCTAACACTTTCAATGGAATCTTCATGTTTGACCACTGAAGACATGGAAATTTAAGTTATCAATCAACATTACAAACCAATAAATACTGATATTAACAGTACAACATGAAATTTTTCTTTCAATATTTCCTTCAAAATAAAATCATAAAATCCTTGACTTAACCCATCAAGGCTTTGAGAATCATTATCCAAGGGCAATTGTTTTTATCACAAAGGAGTAGTCTGTAGTTTTACTGCAATTCTCACTATTCTGCAAACTTGGACATTTCAATGGCTTGTTGTGAAATTGTTTTTTGGGTGCTGTCAATCAAAAATAATCAGTTGGTATCTTATATTTTTGACTGGCAGCAATGAAAAACCAAATTCCAACAGGCAGCTCTCAACTATTGAGTTCACAGAACATTAAGAATCACAGTAAGGGAAGGGCAGAAAAGAGGACTACAGCCTTGTTACATGTTGAAACTTTCAGCTGAAATGTGTGTACAGCAGCATTGCAAGACAGGTTTCTCTGGGGGACCTACATGGTGTTGTGAAGCTTGTTTGCAACACAAGTTTCAGTTGAACAAGTAGAAAGTTTAAGTTCTATTTTTATCTGAAACGTGTTGTGAAAAAAGTTTCACGCACCATGTAACAACTTCATGAAACTTGTCTCAATGCCATTGCACCCTGGGGGTACTCCCTTTGTCCAAGTAGTAGGGGTGATCAGTGGTTGGTTTTGAAAATGACCCCTAAAAGAGAGACACAAATTAAAAGAGCTTTTGAAGCCATGTTGATTTTCAACTCCTAAAAAGGTACAATTATATACGACATCTTTGTCAAAAGAGGAAGATTAACTTTGTTAAGCTGATGAAAAACCCATTGCACTGATATTGTTTATGGTATTCAGTAACTGATAACATCTTTCTAGTCTGTTCTTTAAAGAGAATTAATAACAATTGGCCCTGCTAAAAGGTATGTAGTCATGTTACGTAACTGACTTTTGAGTTGGAACCCCTAAAAGTCTCATGCACACAGGAAATATTTTCAACCCTAAAAGGACTGCCGATCACCCCTACCACTTGGACAAAGGGAGTACCCCCTTCCCTCCCCGGGAATTGCACACAAGTTCCAGCTAAAAGTTTCACTGTGCAACAGCATCTTTAAATATAATTCCTTGTAGGTACACAGTTTATCTACAACTACAAACAAGAGGTCAGATTTTGATTTCTGTTACCCTTAGAAACCCCTTCCTCCTGACAAAAACAAATGTTCCCATTAAGTGAACAGGTCATGTTCAAGCATTAAATAAATTTCCAGGGCTAGTTAGAAAATTAAAATGGCCAGACAGTTAAGTTTTGGCAAGACAAGTTAATAATTTTAGTGGAGCTAAATTTCCTCTGCCATTTTATTTTCCATTTGGCAGTTCAAAAATGCTTTATTTGCCTGTGAGTAGTAAAATGTGACCTGCATTTTGGCCATTGGCAAGCCATTATTTCAAGCCCTGATTTTCACTAAGAGAAATCAAAATTAAAATTTTAAAATGAATAGATTTTTTCAGGCATATCTATATATACACAATAATAATAACATAACCAAATATTTTTTCCTTTGTCACTTAATAAAATAATATTTATGTATTAATAACAAATCAATCAATAGCAATAAAAAAGTATGGTATTCCCTTCATACTGCAGTGGATATTTCAGATAATAGCTCTTGTAATTTCTTTCTGTATTGTTCATACCTGAAAAAATGTGATATACATATTAATAATGAGAAATGAACTTTAGGAGGGAATTCTACATTTAATATGCAAAACGTAACTGATACAGATGAATTGAATTTTAAATACATCATTGGTTTACCCACTGCTCTTAAAAAAAATACTGTAAATAAGTTTTTACATTGTTAACTGTCTATGTTCCATTAGTATAAACAAACTAGCAGACGATCACAAATCCTGCATTCTGATTGGCTATGCTACTATAGGTCTAATAGTGATAGACCACTAGTAGCAAAAACCAAATCAAAACAATTTTCAAGGCTGTTTATTTTCCATCACTGTCTGACTTTTTTATTTTTATTTTTTTTATTTATAATAACACAATTAGACCTCTTGCCCTTGTGGGCTACAAGTCAAATAGCTCATTTAGCTGTGCCTCATGAACTACTGACTTGTAACCAATATTGGCTCTGGGTCTAATTGTTAAAATATGAACAAATTACATAAAGGACTCCCTTACATTACAGTCATAAGCATATGAGAAGCAAATGCCTTATATAACTTAGAGACACAGCACTCACACTTAGAAAGCTTTAGGTCATTGAACAGCTCACTTCATATAGAATGAATACTAAGAATATTGCCACCGATGGATGAGGGGCATTTTAATCATCACTTGATATACAAAACTAGACAATCAGGGGATTCAATAGAAGGTAGCTACCAGTAGTTAATTGTTCTTTTTTGTTATACCTGGCCACACGCAACTGGTAGCAAATTTTAGCATGAAAATGAGGCTTGGATCTCAGCTGGCCAACTCGCATCCGTAGAAACTATGGTGCAAAGTTTTAAAACCAAAAACCAAATAGTTGGTAACTATTGCTCTGTTCTCCATTGCTATAATAATTCAAAAACAACCTGGCCTAATTTGTCTAGAATCTAAGCCTTGTTTTCATGCTAAAATTCATTAGCGCACGGCCAGGTATAATGAAAAATGAGCTATTGCTTGGCACTTCCACCTCTACAGAACATGGCTACCAATTTTTCAAGAGAGCTCCCTACTTCAAAAATTACTTACCATCCTTTGATTCTAAGGATCTCTCTTTCTTCCTCCTCTTTAAATTTTGAAAGAAAGCCACACAGAACAGGATCGGCAAAGTGGAGGTACTGCGCAACCTGGTGGAATTAAAAATAACATTTGAATGATGAAAGAAAGAAAGAAATAGATGAATATAAAGAGATACACTGAATGCAAGAATAAAAGGATGGGATGAAAGATGGATGGATGGATGGATGGATGGTTAATGGCAGGCTAGATAGGAGGTAAAATGAATGGGATGGATGGATGGATGATGGATGCCATAAAAAGACCAGGGTTTGTGCTGTCAGAGGTATCCACTTAAAATTCAAGGAGTATTCAAGGATCAAGGACCCAAAAATGATTTTTCAAGAAGCACGTTCAGCTCACTGAGCTATGGTTTTACACAGTGTTTCACCTAAACTTAATTATACTTCAGTAATGCACTTTCAAAAATTTTATTACAAGTAACACCTGGTTGATATTGTATTTTGCAAGTCATTGTAGGCCAATTCATGTAGGAAATATGCTTTTAATTTTAATTGATAATACAAACATTTCAGATGACTGGATATATTTCAGAATCTTGCAAGCAATGACCAAATCAGAAATTCAAAGAGTTTTCAAGGAGTTTAAGGAGTAGCATGAACCCTGATAGATCACAACATAGATGGGTTGAATAAAATGGAGGATAGATGAGTGGATGGCAGTCAGAGACAGATGGATGGAGGGATATATGTTAATGGTTGAAGGATGGGTGGATGGGTGGATGGGTGGGTGGGTGGATGGATGGGAGGGAGGATGGATGGATGGCTGGCTGGGTGGGCAAGTGGATAAGATGGATGGATTGATACCATAGGTGTTGAGGTTGACGACTTTATTCATTTTATGATTCCATTAAGGATTTTTCAGTTACCTCTGCAGAGATGTTATTATCTTCATTTGCTTCCATAATATAAATTTTAGCAGCATGCTACAGCACAAACAAAAATCATTAGTTATCCCAGCTTTAACAGCAAAGTATTTAACTTTAAGGAGCAAGGAAGGCACAGTTCCTAGTCCATGTGCTGCCTTCTGTGCATGGGATCTGATGCAAAGTTCAATTCCCAGTGACCTTGCATCCTTGTTTTGACTTCATTCTGCATAGCTTTAGATCTTTCAACACTTGGAGATAAAACCTGAATCTCTGTGCACCATGTAATATCCTCCATTTAACAATTAGACTATGAATTCGAGTTTTCTATGAGTCAATAGATAGTCAATGAGGTGCGTAGTGCTGAGTTGACTATTTGACTCATAGTAAACACCCACTAGCATACTACCTTCAAATTCATACCAATATTTATTGATTCTAGCTCTCTCAAGAGAGCAAAAGTCTTTTGTTTTGTCCCCCAGATTGAGCCACTCTGATGACATCTGCAAGGGGTCTATAGTTAGTGAGTATGTTAGCCAATCAGATTGCAGGATTTGATAGAATCTTATGATGTTATTACTTTAACCCGCTATGAGATTGAAGGAAAATTCATTCCCTGACTCAGGCATTCCAGGTTGAACTTTACTCGAAAAATGATATCGCACAAGTCACTTTGTGACTCGTGCAATATCATTTTTTTGTGAAATCTGAGGAATTCTCTAATCCTCCAATGAATTTTCCTGTAGTATGCTAGTGGGTTTCTACTAATTCCCAATAGACCCTTTTTGAGCTCTCAAAATACCACTGTGTTCTTTGAGTATAAACTCCTATACTGAAGGTTAGCCTCACTTCAGTGTTAAAATATTCACAAATACCAATGGCAAAGTAAATAATATACAACTTCAACAATACAAACACTTTGAAATTCCACAGACCTTCACTGAAACACCTGAATATTCTACACAGAAACAAGGCTAACCCTGAGAAGTCTAAAAAGTAGTACTGCTTGACAACATACCTCACTGGGCCCAAGCATTAGACGACATTGTAATGGACTCTCACTGTCTTCTAAATTTCTTGTTGCTGGAAAATAGAGAAATAGAGACAGACAGACATTATTCATTGACCTAAAATAGATTGTATCACTGTACTGTAAAAAAGGATAAGACCTTCTTGTTGAGTCTCTTCCTTGATTTGATGGTTTTTCGCCATGGGTTCTTTTCCTCCCTCTGTAAAACCCATGGCCAGCACACTAAATTCCAATTCAGTCTGTGTGTTAGCCATAACCTGACTTAGATCAGCCAGGAGGTTGTTTAATAAATTTATCTGATGATTTTTTTAATACACCACACAGATTCAAGATTCTTACGTGCACCTAACCTAGCTTGCAGCTAGCAAATTGTCACGTGTCCTCATATACTGTAAAAATGCAGTCAAGTTTCTAAATCTTGTTAACTTGACCATTACATATCACATGTATAGTTATATACTTACATCCATTGTCATAAACAGCATAAAGTTTAAACTTCTTTGGGTTATTAGTAATCTGGAATATGAAAAAGTACGATTTCATAAGACTGTTGAGAAGACTACTGGTAGTTTAAAATAATTATTTAAAATATAGACAATGATATAACCCTTGAAGGATTTCTTCCTGATTTAAAAGCCTTTTTACAATAAACAAGGAATAGTGATGTCTGCTTGTTGATCAACATCTCTTTTTGTTGCAGAGATATTCAATATGCAAATTACAAATTGATGATGTCATCTAGGGTAACATTAATTTTAAAAAATCAAATCATTAAATTAAAGATGGTCTTCCCAAAAATGAACTCAAAATGGTTGTAAATGTATACATGTATCAGGTAAGGTGTGCTCACACAGATGATTTTTTCTGTGATAAGCACTGCAATTTTTGCTGCGATACAAAATATAGTGTGTGAAATACCAACAATTGTAAGCTGATTTTTTAAATTCAGGTCACCAATGAATTGTTATTGTTTCAAACATGTTTGAATTTAGAGCAATTTTGCAGCAATTTGCACTCAAAACACCACTCATGTTTATGTCTGATTTTTTTTAGCAGGTGAATTGCAGCTAGAATTGTAGAAAAAATCCCAAGTGTAAATGAGCTTGTTACTGATGAATGAAGTGATCCTAGTTTGTTAGCCATTGCACTTGTATCAAGTGTTATCTTATACAGTATATCACTTTCTTACGTGGAATTTAGCAAAAAGAAGTTTCACAACTTCTGGGACCTTGGTTTTACTTGTTAATCTTAAGTTTGTTGATGTTCCATATGGAGGGGTAAATGTTGTCTTTGGCTGTGGAAACTGAAAAGCACACATCACGTTTAGATCAATTATTTGGAACTAATTTGAACTTGGAATACTGGAAATTGTTTAACATTTCTGAAAATAATTCTTTAATTCACGTCCCTATAATTATACTTTATTAAAGTAAGATCAACATTTATATAGGCATGTGTTCATTGTGTATATGCACATGCGAGTCTGCTAAATGTGAGAAAAGAATAAAAGTTGTACAAGGTGCTGTAGTACTACCAAGTGCATCCCTAACGAAGAAACTCTGACATGGATTCTGAAACAGTGCACCCAGATAGCTCAATTGGTTGAGCACTTGTCTGTTAATTGTGCATATACTCAATGAACTCATTTTGGTGGCCTAACAAAAGATTTCTCATTAGGTCCTTTTGTCTGCCTAACCAACATGGCTACCATGCCTTTGTCTGGGAATGCCTTAACATACTATTTAGCACCAGCCTTCTGGCAAAATTTCAAGTATGTTTTTTAAAGAAGTCATGCAGGGACATTTGACAGACAATGTAGTTGGGATAGGAAAAAATTTGTTGATATACATGTAATATAAAAAAATGTCTTGTTGCAATACTATATAAGTTAACAAAATTCTTGAAACGAAATACTATATGCAATACTATAAAAGTTAACAAAATTCTTATTGGCGATTCTTATACCAATTTAAGTAAATGATATACACTGTAATTCATAAAAAGAATTACAAAAGATCTTCATATTTTATGGTTTTTGCAAATGTTACATTTTAAAATAGAATCTTGTTTTTCTAGACCACTTTTAATTTTATATACTCCGATCTTCTTGCATTAATAATGGCAAGAAGCAGTCTGACATTACATGAAAGATTTATCTCTTGGTTGTGAAATGTAACTGTCTACCAGGTGAATGTAGTCTTGAGAAAGACTGTGTTGCACTGACATTTCGATAACAATGGAAGTCAACATCTTCAGAGTCTTCAGATTCTGATATGAAGATGACTTCAACTCAGGTTATTGAAACATCAGCTGCCACCAAGAACAGTCTTTCAAGACTAGGCTCACCCATAGATGATCAAATTTCACAATTACATGTACTGTCCACTCTTTTGGTTCATAAAAACCATTTACTCTTTTAGAATTATTACTGACAATTAAATGGTTTAATATTCAGTTATTTAATAAACTTATCAGATTGAGAAAACTGTGTGCATGGTTAAAAACATTGTATGCACAGATTGCACAAATACAATACAGCTATTTCAAAACAAGTTGAATTTGCAAACAGCAAATAGTGACTGGTAATTTGCGATTTCACTAGACGAACCAGCCATACTACTCGTCATCTATGACATCTGAGGTCTTAATGCTCAATGGTGCAGACATTGTTTAGGTATTCAAGAAGTAAAGAAGTTCTTATTGCAGTTCTTTTTGGTTGTGCAATTGCTAATCACCAACTGGAATTTGCCGTGTGCCCCTTCAATATTTTTGAAATAGCTTTATAACACCTATTCCAAAAATTGTTGTCTAGGCTGAAAGGAATAAGCAATAAGCTGACGGCTGAAATGAATGCTGGATTTTTTCATAAATTATTCATATCAGACTTATTTTCATAAAACAATTTATAAACTGTGAACATTTTCATGTGACACATGATCAGCTCTCTAGAAATACATCAGATTTGAATAAATCATATTGCTTATTGCTTTTGGCCCTGGCATCATCGTCATCTTCATCAACAGACAACGAGCTTTTTGGAATAGGTATAGCATGATCTGAAAAAGACTCTAAGGTTTAGATCCTAGTAAATTTGTAACAAATACCAGCAGTGATCATCACAAGACAAATTGGATACAAAACCATAAATATGACCCACAAACACCTATAACTATATTTGAGTATAGGTTACAAAAAGAAGCTTACATCTTGTGAAGATGAAAACAGATCATTTAAACATCGGTTACCACTGAAGTTAATAGGGTCTGGACAAGATACAACCTCTTTCTAGGAAACACAGGAGACAGATTGAAGATTTTAGAAGAGCTGCGGTTTACAAAGACCTCATGCAATGACATTATTATCCATTTGAGAAAAAGACAGGGGGTTAATTGAATTATGAATGAAACAGTTACTTATATAAATCTTGCATGTTTATGTTTGGATGTAAAGTATTATTTTAGCATGCAGTGAAGAAACACTTTTCACAGTACGAAAGAATGTCAAATCCTTCGCAGGTAAGATCATTAATAATAGATTTAAAAATTTTATTCAGTTTTATTTATAAATATTATTTTATGTATGATTATTAAATAAATTTCATTATGGGGAATGATTTTAGCATAATTGTGTTATATATTTTGGTTTATTTTTAGTGTTTAGAAACTGCAATACCTAGGCAAAATTTTGTGAAAGAAAAAAGATCAAACACTTGAAAGAGTGTTTCATCCTCTATCCACACACCTACTGTAGAAGTCAGTTAAAAATAATTTGGCTGCATCCTGTTTCTTCAACCCACTTCTCAGTGTTTGGATATTGGATGAAAATGCTCTTTCCCATGTGTGACCCATGACACCAAATACATGTACTGTATTTTACCCCTACAAGTGCACTTGTGGGCTCATACTTTTGTAACCCTCTCATCAGTATTGGAACTAGCATTTAATATATAATAAATAATGATATTCCAAATTTAATCAACTTACTCTAGGAGATACAGAGAAGGTTGTTTGTGGGGATGTAGGTCGTTTCTGTATACTATTGGTACCATCAGTTGTATGTTTGTTTGTTATGGATCTTCTTCGAGCAAGAATTCTCTCTAGTGTGCTTGTTCTTGGTCTCTGTCAAGCAAAACAATGAAAACAAGCTTAAGTGGACACTACAACATCTGATAAATGACAGCATTGCTGGAGTGTGCTAGCTGTTAATGTCCTGCTTCTTACCCCTGGGCACAGCACACTGAAATGACTTACAGCTCGTACATGGTACGGTATGCAGTAACACTGAAATGGCTTCCCATAAGAATGGTTATCGTATGAGTGGGAAACATACGGTACTGAC